>JBAJNP010010165.1:0-16877 GCA_036877545.1 Yasuhikotakia modesta
TCTTAAAAGAAAAATCTTTACAAAAAGTTACTATCAGATGATTTTTTGTGTACAATGTGAAAACTTTGTGTGAAAAGTTATGTTACATTATCAGCTATATTATTAGGTTACGTGTAGTTTGGGTGGACGTCTCGCGTATGAACAATCCATGCAGATCCATGTGAACCGTGGCGTTGATCGACGCACGGGCGATCTCTTTAAAAGACTTGGCATCCAGCACCAGCAGGAAAGGTGGATTTTGAGGGTTTAATGAAACAACAGAAGACAGAATAACACCTAAACAAAGGGACAAAAGACAAACGCTGTTTTTAAATCTTTTATTTAGGCAGTATTTTGCATCAACACTTGATATTTTGTATAGTATCTCCATAAATACTTCAGTTCTCACCATCATCTTCTTCAACCGCGTCTGGAGCGGCAACAAACACCGGTTCTGACGGGTAACCCGACTCGTCCACCCACTCCACGTGTTCTCTAGTAACTATGTCAACTTTGGCGAGCTGCACGTACACAAACACACACAAAATATGAGCAAATTACTGCTTATGCACAAAACATGAAAATGGCTGATAATCGTGATCAAAAGTGGAACGGTGACCTTGTTGGGATATGGTGACCACTCCACCCTGGACCCATAGATATATCTGTAGTTCTTACTGTTGTATTTGTAGTTGATGCCTGGCAATTCTAAACCTGCAAAAAAACCAAAGCTTTGTCATGTGCTGATGTGCATTCAGATCGTGTGTAAATAAAACATTCACTGAAGACTTCTTGAATACGGTGAAATAAAGGTCTCACCTTTAAAAATGGTGTCGGGGGTGCAGAACAGCGAGCCGTCCGGCCGCAGCACGACTGCGGCTGTTGTGTCCTGCAGCTTCACCAGGTTGGTGTTCACTGGAGTTTCCTAAAAAAAAAAAACATCTATTTGTAATAATTTAGTAATTTAATACAATACAATATCATTCTTTACTAAATAATGTTGTGGCACAAGAAATCTAATATATTTTCTCACAACCAGGATTAAATAGATTTGACTGTTTTGATATGATTCATAATTATTAGAAGAGATTTATCGTTTTATACATTTTTTTCTGTATCTGCTGTGTTTTACCTTCTCCACATTGATAGGAAGAACAAACCGTTGGCATGCTGGAGGAGAAAAGTCCTTGTTGGTCTGTATGAACTCATTGGTGTCCTGCTTCATGTTTTTAAAATAGAACATTTGATACAGGTTGCTGTCCTGGTATGTGATCAGATCAAACACAACATGGCCGTCCTCCTCGTAAGCATTGATGTGATGGAAAACCACAAAAGCATCCGCAACGTATTTTGTGCTCAACGCTCTCCCAGTTTTCCTGTTCACCAGATGGATTACGGTCTGTGAGACGATGAAGAACAGCAGCTGTTACACTTCATTGGATAGTTTGAAGCACACAGGTGGGTAAATGACGTGGAATTTGAGGTGGAGATGTGAAATAAAATGGTTTTGCTCACAACATCATCCTTGTCGAATTTCAGGCAACTGCCCCAGTTGATGTCTCTGAAGGAGGCTGTGGCCAGTTTCAGTATGTCCAGTTTGAAGGCCTGCTCCACAAAGATGATGTAGTTCTCCGTCATGCCGAAGCTGTGGAAGTAACTGGGGAAGAGGGTGGAGCGGAAGGGAATCGAGCAGATCTGCTCCACCTTACTGAGCGCTGGCTTGTTCCCTTTCCCTGAAAACAGGTGCATACTAACTTTAGTTCTGTGTCTGCTTTTCTTCTGATGATTCTCACACGTTTATATCTGTACCTGAGGCACCAGCAGGAACCTTGAATATGACATATTTGGGTCTGCCAAAGCTCATGAGAGCTGTACCCATGTTATATGTGTTCCCATCCTCGTCATAGTGTGGATGCGCTGTGGCCAGATTCAGAGCGATGTGACTCCTGTAGTTAGTCTGAAATAAAAGCAAGACCAGTCGTTCACATTTATTCACCTTGCAGATGCTTTAATTCAAAGTGACATACAAAGACAGAGAGCATTAAACATTTAACAAAATACTGTATTAATACTGTCTAGTGATTCTATAATTTTCATATATTTGCATATTTCATGTTCAAATCTGTAACTCTCCCTGGATGTTTCATTGACATTTGTACCATGTACCACTGTGGAAGTGCTCTATAAATAAACTTGAACAGTTTGTCCAAAGAGAAAACAAGCCAAGTCTACAAAACTACATTTATAATGTAAATCACATTCTGATGCAAGAGTCTGGATAAACAGAGGCTGTTTTGAAAAGCGTGAATGATTAGACGGCTGTCTGCATAAACAAACATTAGACTTACTCTTCCCAAAGTGTCCAGAGTCATCGGGTCAATCTGATTAATGTAGTTCACTTCCGATGACGCGTAATAATCCTCACCATATTTTATGATGTTAATGAGGTTATTATCTGTGAAATCCGGGATGGCGTTCAGGAGGTAAGTGAAGGTTCTGTGAGATGATGTTAAGTAATGAGGATGCTTCAGTGAAACCATATTAATGCAATATGAAATAAGTTTTTTACCTGGCAAATATGTTCTTGCAGGGATCTGGGTGGACCATAGTTCCAAATTCAGAAACAACGATCCGGTTGGCAGTCGTGTTCTTTTTAAATGTTTCGCTCTTCAAGAATTTACTCTTGTAAAATACATCACCTGACAAAGAGTTAATGCCTATGAAGCATGTATCTCTCTGTATGTGCTGTTCTGTACATACAGTTATTTACAAACACTCCTTTACAATTCATTCTCTGTTGACGATGTTACCATCTTTAAAAGTGAAGCTGTGAATGAGAGCCATGCCATCAAACCAGTGCTGGTATGAAGAGTCACCGACGGAGAAGAGACCTGGACCATTGCGTAGAAGTGTTCCCTGAAGCCACGATGGAACAGAACCTGAGAAACACACATCTGAGCTGAACACACTGTGGTTGTCATTTATTATCTTTAGGGCAGCATGTTTGCTGCAGTCTCAGAACTACACAAACGAAGACCTTGTTCTCTTGTGTATTTTCATTCTGTCATTTCCTGCTTTCCTTGACCTGTAATAACCTCCAGAGAAGTCTGATCGCAGAGCTGAACAGCTGAAATATTTGTGTATAATGTTACCTGACACGTCTGCTTTCAGCGGCTCCGGCGTCTCGGTTCCGTTCCTCCAGAAGAAATCCAGCATGCTGCTCGTACCCTGATCCGCCGCACGCTGCTCCATTCCTGCATGTGTGACTGATGATTGTGCAACAGTCTGTGGATCAGACGTAATAACGGCAATTCAGACTCTGGCTCTGCATGTCACACTGCAATCTGTTCCAGCACTGGAATCAAAAGAGCAACCTACTGATTACAGGCATGCAGACTATATATACATATATATACAACTGTACATATCAGGCCCTCTTATCTGCCTCAAGATGTTGTACCAGAAACTTCTGTTAGCTAAAAAACAGATTCTGTGCCATAAATACACACAGTCTCAATCTAAGTCACTGTGGTGAGTAATTTTATAAGGATAATTTAAAAGGGTTTTAACCAAACATCAGAATAACAAAACTAGAGGCACAAAAAAAATGTAAATTTACCCACAGCCTTACAGATGCTGTATTTGTTCATTCTGTTGAGAAACCCTTAACTCAGTCATGACAACCTTGGTCCTAAATTAACTTTGTAACACATAAGTCAAGGCCTTGAAACATATAGAAAATCATATCTTATCAGTAAACTTAACACAGATTTCAACAATTAAGATAAAGTGTGTCACTATCTAAATGAGTAATTTAGCACAAAACACACATTTGCTGGGTCCACATGCTGACATGTCTGTACAGACCATAACACAACACTTCAGTGCAGTTCTGGTGAAGTGAAATTTATGACGGTTCCCAGCAGGAAAACTGCATTACTGCAGGAGCAGTCGTGCATCTCCACATATATGTACAAACTGTGACATATAACCCTGATATGAGTTTTGTCTCATACTGTGGCCTTTAGACACTCATTTACAACAGCAGTACGTGACTGACTTAATGATTGTTACACAATCCCTGTCAGATTGATCCATGAGACGCTTCATGTCCTTAAGATTTAATGCAGACCATGTTAAAAAAACCCTAGTGAGATATTTCATCAAACATCAGAGCTAATTTTACTGCTGAATGCTTTTTAATATGCAAAACCTTTTTACTCTTAATTCTGCATAAAAAACTCAGGATGAAAACTGAAGAAACTGGACAGTGAGAGCAACTACATTAAAGATACTAAAACACAACAGTTTGATACAAGTTGTAATATTGATCTTCAGATTTGCAGTCAGTTTTAATATGTAGCTTTTTAAAGCTCATCATTAGCTGTTCATTTTCTTCCTACTTAACAGTTTCTGGCTATAATCAGCTTTACAGTAACCAGTTCAGATAGTAACTTGTTCAGATGATCTTTACACCAAGACTAATGTGCATGTAGATCAATGTCAATGTGGTGCTACACTGAAACGACCCAAATCTCCATTATGAAACACACCTGAGGTGTCTGATGTTCACACCTCAGTTTACTGTCGAGTACAGTAACCAATACATTTGCTCTAGCTTACAGTGAACATAACATTATTGGACATTATTGCTGCTTATGGTTATATTTTCAGAATCAAGCATTACAAGACAATTAGCCAATGGTCCTGACAGGAAGACTTGACTGACGTTTGCAGTTTTAAACAAGCTAATACAATCACAAAAACAGATTCAAAGTCATGTTTAATATTGTGTGTATTGATGGTTCAAATCCATACATCAACCAAATGCGTAAGACCACCTGCTTTCATGCTCCAATGAGTCACACGACTTCAGTGCTTGTAACAACATCTTTATCCAAATTTGAACAACTGCATTTTCTTCCGGAGCCTAAAACAATCATTACAAGCAGCAACGGTTCACCACACACTGTAACTGAAGCCCTCTCAACACAAACCTCACAGGAGCCACTCGGGTAACAAAGGTCCAATTATTAAATAATTTTCAAACTGAGTTTAAAAAATGTGCAGTCTGATACAGAGGGCTAAGAGACCTGGACATTATGAAAGTGCTAGTCGTTCATTTACAGAGATCTGGAGAGTGCTGAGACAAGAAACCAATATGCTACATTTGAACACGGCGACACCTTACAAACGCCTCTGGCTATCTGACCAGGCAACTTTAAAATCAAGCGCCTAGGCTAGTATGTACAATAACATGAGATTTATGATTTTATTTGTTGTTAAAGAGAAACGTTGACGCACTATTGCCAGAGGTATAATCTTGAAAAGGCCCTTCGGCCCGTACAGTGACAATGATTTAAAGAAATTGTCCCAATTTCAATTCTTAGCCCCTGTAGAACACGAGTAGAGAACTGCATCATGGGACCATTATGCTTATTTATGGATTCCATAAGACAACATAGTTCAGAGCTGGATTTTCCCCTGGATTTTTGCTTAGCGTTTGAGTTCTGGTTGTTGTCCAGGCATTGGTTGCGTTTGGTTGTCCTCCCATCTTCTGGTGCTGTTGAGTTTGGATTGAAGAGTGAGAGAGTAGAACCACGACTTCAGAGAGAAAGTGTTTGATTCACTACAGTCAGTCAGTCAGACAGGGGAGGGAGGGGCTCAGTTCATTCCCGGAGCACTTCCGCCAAAGTTAAAGTTGGTCGGCACCACTGGAGCAGTGAACTTGTATCCGCCGTGTTTCTCGATCATCTTTGATTCTACAATTAAACAAATTTGGTGTTTACGTTCACAGAACGTTTCAGAGCAATAACCTGCAGGCAAAAGCCCCCTTCTGAAAAAGCAGCAGGAATCACAATCTTTAGACTCACCATGTGCTGCTCGTCGCTGATCTGCGAGTGTTGCGATATCCTGAAGCTGTTTCCTCTGTTCCTCATCCAGACACTGTGTGAGAACCTGGTACCACACTGGGTCACGGGCCTGGAGATCTGAGGAGAACCGCACCAGAGTCAGCTCAACAGTTTAAGCACAAATATTAACAATACTGCAGGTGTGCAAATGAGACTCGTACTCTGTAATATGGCTTTGAAGATCTGGTATTCATCTACAGGGTTGTCTTCATCATCTATGGAGGTGGTAAAGCTCTCAAGAGCCGTCTCCTCAGCATCATCTTCCTCCCAGTCTTCATCGTCACCATCTTCTCCTGCTTGTTTAGCCAGCATCTCAAGATATTCCTGGCCCTCTTCATCAATATCATCTTCATCACTGCCCAACTCCACTGCACATCGACAATCACAACATCAGGAGAACATCAAACAGATCATTAGTACAGGCAAACAGTGGCTAATTTAATTAAAATATAGAAACAATAAGAAAAGCACAAATAATTAAGCCAAGAGTCACTGTAAGCAAATGCTTTAAGCAGCCAAAGTTCATTACCATTCTCCTCTTCCTCATCTCCATCTTCGTCCTCATCATCATCGTCATTTTCGTGCTCGGCCCTGCAGGCATAAGCTCTCTTCAGGCCGCTGAAGAGGAGGATGGCCGCGGGGACAAGCTGGCCTCCCACCTGACTGATCGCTGCCGGCCGCTGCTCAAGCTCCATGAGAGCACAGAGTCCCAGCACACACATCTTACGGTCGTGAAGCCTGCAAACATCAGACACACCAACCGTGAGTTAATGATGGAGGGCTGAGACACGTGAGGGGAACAGAGCTGCGTACCCCAGGAAGCAGTCAATGTCTTTCAGCCACTGGGAGATGAAGTGGTTGGTGATGGGCTCGGTGGTGTTGGGGAAGCGTAGGTTCTCCAGCGTGTTCAGCAGCAGAGGAGGACTGTAATACAGCGCGGCGATGGTCACCTGCAGACACATGGTCCTCAGCTCGCTGGTCTTCACCTCAAGAGTCAGCCGCTCCAGAGCTGTCGCTACGAGCAATGGCACCACCTGCAGGCAGAGATCTGGTCAGTTATAAGACGTCACAGGCGCAGGAGAGGAGGTACGACAGGAAGCCCACCTGGTCGATGCCACGACCTTTGCACTGCAGTATGATGACCTCCAGCAGTTTGGCTGCGTGACATTCAGTGTCTTCTCCTGGATCTCCAGTCAGAATCTGAGATGTTTTCACTCACATTACTGATGATTCTTAAACTTCACTGAGGTTTTTTGTGAGGGCTGATGTTACCTTTTTGCACATGCTGTAGATTATCTCAAGGTATTTCGTGTCAGACAGCAGCGTGTCCGTGTCAACCGTGATGTAGTTGTGCAGAAGCGGCATCATATCTGAAAGTCAATCACAGGATATGAGAAAAAGTTAGGAAGTCATCCCTCTTTAACAAGTGTGAAAGTTCAACTAGCAAAAGTAGGTCTTACAAAAACGTACAAATGAGATTAGCTGTGAAATCACTAAAACACAAGTTATTGCATGAGATTGTTGGATCATTACAGTCCAGAGAATCTCGGACACTGTGACCATCAGATGTACCTGTGAAATAGTCAAACCCGTCCTGCTGGAAGACCTCAAACACCAGAGGGAGAAGCTGCCACATCTGTGGAGACACCTGACGAGACGTCAGGCTCTGAGCCAGAGACAGGATCTCCTCGTAGAACTCTGACAACGTTCACCAAAAAAAACAGTTTAATACACAGATCACACATCCACCTTAACTGTGTGTGTGTGTTGCTCACCCAGAACGTGTTGTTGCAGAACTGTACCGATGACCTGCAAACAGATCCCTTCTAACTGTTGTGTGATCTGAGACAGAGAATTAAACGTGTTATCAGACCGCTGACCGCTGAATGGAAACTGCAAACAAATGACTAAATGTATTTTTCACACCAATCAATCCCAATGAGATTTAAGTTTCTTCTTAACTTACAAAAGTTGTGTTTGTACCATCATCTGTTAACATTAGCACACAATAATTTAATATTGGTCAATTTAACCACCGCAGTGACTCAGTTCTGGTGTTGAGGTCTCACAGAACTGCACATCACAGAACCACTGATCCAGTTTAGTCATTTTTAAATGAGGCTTAAATGCCCCAATACAGCCTGTAGTTTCAGTCATGAAGCTTCTACTGCATAAATATACATGTACATTCAGCGCTATTTAAAAACAGCAGCGGCCTCTGTGACTCTGTGTTGGGAGCTGCCAAATGATTCATGTTGTTTTTGAGTTTGTGGGAGGCTGGAATGAAATCATCAAGTTCTGCAGTCCAGAGAGCATCAGATAAATCTAAATCTCACTTCTTTATGTTCCTCCACCACACTCAGGAGTGTGTCGATGGTGTTCAGGATGCCCATGGCTGTCACGGCTTTATCATCACCTCCTTCCTCATCAGGTCCAGTCTGGATCACCTGGTTGAAGGTCATGGCCTGAGGAAGCAGTTAAACAAGAATCTTAAGCACCAACCAGATTCTCCACAGCTCTCAGAGTAACGAATCACAGGAGCTTTACCAAATGTTGGGTCATCTCCACAGCGATGGGGGCGACTTCCTCACTGTACTCGCATATCATCTTCTGAATGACGTTGGTGAGGTCATCGTTCTCTGTCTCACGCACGATGTGCAGCAGAGCCTGCATCACCGGCCGGATGAACGGGGTGATGTAATCTTTGGCTGATGCGGATGAGACAAAAAAACATCCAGTTTCAAAATAAGGGTCTCAAAATAAGAACCCCACAGTCTACAGGAAGTGATGCAAGCTGAAGACAGGAAGTGAGCGTCACCTTTCTCCTGGTTACTGATGAGCACTTGCAGGGCGATGGCAGCCTCTACCTTCACGGGCATCTCGTTGTCGTCAATCAGACAGACGCGTGTGAGCTCCAGGGCCGTCTGCAGGTTCTGCTCGTTCTTAAACTTCACCTCACAGAAGTAATGCAGCACCCAGCAGGCCTACAGACACAACTGGAGGTTATCAAAGGGCCTACAGACACAACTGGAGGTTATCAGAGAAGAGTGTGTATAGGGTAATACTGAGTGCATCTTACTCTGGCTCTCATGTAGCCGAGCTCACTGCGGAACAGAGGGAAGACATGATTCTGCAGCATCAGCTCCATCTGCTCTTTGTAGATCTTCCTCTGTTACAAACACAGTGAATGAATGAGTTTAATGGAGCGCTGCTGTAAACATACACCTGACACACTGTTACCTCACATCTTATCACACGCAAGATTGTGTTTAAAACCTGATGAAAAACAGTTATGGTAACACTTTTACAGTTTCATTTGTCAACACCAACACATTAACCAACTAACAATGAACAATATATTTATGCAACATTTGTCAATCTGTGTTAACGTTAGCAAATGCGTCTCTTCAGCTCAGTTTAACAGGCATTAATGTCACCATCACACACACAACATCAGACGTTCACCTTGAGCAGAATTTCGGCGAGCGATCCGATCATATGAAGAGCTCCATCTTTCTTGCGTGGGTCACAGGCCGGATCTGTGAGGATCTGATAACAAAAGCCCATGGACTTCTGCAGCACCTGTGAGGAAACGGTTAAATCAGAACTTAAGACCCGAACGAGGCAAAGATCTCATGCATCATGTCAGGTGGAGTTTTGTAGGAGATGATGGAGGCTGGTCAGTGGTGGAGGTCACGCAGACGTCACAGGACCAGTACTATGATCTCCAGACTCTCTGTGGCTGTGAGTGTGATGTGAGAACAGTCCTACAGACTGTAAGACACAGACTGCAGACTGATCTAAACACAGACAGACACTGTGCACACCGGCCACCCACAGCCTGTCAATCACTTACTGAAGTGTCAACATTCTGACGAAATCAGAGAAACACTTTTGTAACTTTTGTCTTTGTCACTATGACTGTTAGAAACATAAAACTGCAGGAACTTGAATTCTTACATAAATATGGACGACAAGTTTAAACTCAAACGAACAAACTACAATATAATGTTAAATTATAATCATCTGTTACAAACCTGTACAAACACCGTTCTTTCATATTTAACCAAAAACATCTACAGATTGCATCTTTAAAAAAGCTCTGGGCCCAACAGTGTCCCGGTGCTGCTCTGAAGGTGCCACAGAGCTCTGATTGGTTACATGTCTGGCAGCGGGACACACGTGAAGCTCAGCCAAACCCGATGACATCACAGGCTTTATTGTGCCAGATGGCCCCTTCCAAACACCCACCTCTCTCCTCTTGCTGCATACGGTGAAGAGCAGCGTTTGAGCCGCGGTGGTCGGGGAGATGAAATCTTCAAACACATCTGAGAAACAGAAGAAAGTCACGAGATGCATGTGACTTTCGGAGTGTCAGCAGGAGAGGCTGGTTTGTCAGATATCTCACCAAACTTCATGCGGATGTATTCATAGGGGTCTTCCTGCCATAGCTCCTCATCGGTGTCCGTGTAGCACATGAGCGGGAACACCACGTCCTGAATGATGCCCTAAAACCACACAAAACCACGGAGAAATGAAGCCAGATTCTGATTGGATGGCGCATGTTCAAAGCTCAAGCTCCAACGTGACAAATACAGAAAACAAATCACATATTTCAGCTAGAACATTCAACCATCAGTGCAACTGTAGTTATGCATCTCACTCATCTTGATTGGACTGTAGGACTGAGTTTAAGTATTTTGAAGATTCCTGAGACTACACAAAATTATCTGCAGAATCCAGGACACAGACAATTGCTTAACCTCATAAAACTAAACATACCTGCATGTGTGGTTTTAGGTTTTTCCATGTAATGGCGTGTGAGACTCCCTGGTTGATGTAATTCAGCGTCTGCTGCAGAACTCTGGGAGCCACGTACTGCTTCTCCTTGTACTGATACAAGACCTTCAACAACACCTGGGGAAACCAGAACCAAGGTTCAGCGTTCTCCACGCACCCACCAGCAAACCCTGAAACGGTGCGTTGACATCTGCTGTACCTGCTGTGCAGCCACGGCGTAACCCTTGAGGAAAAGCTCTGCAAACTCTGTGTACTCTTTGGTTGTGTTTCCAGGGCTGCCATACCTGCAGAGAACAACAAACATGCATGAAAATGCAGCTTAAACATCTCTCAGGACCTCACGATGAAAATAAGCGCTCACCGTGGGCTGAGAGTCAGTGGGAAGCAAGTTAGTCATAAAAGCTCTCTCTATCTTTAGTGTTTCTGACAGGAAGTGATGTAAGCGCCTCAGGCTGAGAGCTGATGCTGTACCTCTCAAAGAGCCGGGCGAGGATGTGAAGCGCCCACTTCTTACACTTCCACCAGGGCAGCTCAGGTCTCTCATCCTCATCCACCTGCAGGGTCTCCTGCAAACATCACCACAAACACTTCAGAAGACCACATCACAGATCTATCACATTTTACAATAATCAATTTTATTGGCTACGTTTGAAATATGCAGTACAAGCAGATCACTAGCTCACGTCTCTGAACACAGGCATTACTTGAAGACATTAAAGTTGGGTTAATATGGTTTTGTAGGAGATGATGGAGGCTGGTCAGTGGTGGAGGTCACGCAGACGTCACAGGACCAGTACTATGATCTCCAGACTCTCTGTGGCTGTGAGTGTGATGTGAGAACAGTCCTACAGACTGTAAGACACAGACTGCAGACTGATCTAAACACAGACAGACACTGCGCACACCGGCCACCCACAGCCTGTCAATCAACGCTTACTGGTCATTGAAAACCACAACACCAAAATAATGAACGTTCTTACTGGAGGAACGTCTCTGTCCACAACGGTCTTCAGGATCTCCATCCACTCTGTCAGGATCTGGCTGTTGATCAGCTCCAGAGGGAGGTTGTACTGGAGAAATGGACCAATCAGTTAACAGCAGACTCAAACCATCACAGCTTTAACTGGAGGTGCTGCATGAGTGATGAAGATACCTGGAAGAGAGCATAGATGATCTTGAAGATCTGTTTCTGCACCAGGACAGAGTCGCTGGAGGGGTCCGGCAGCAGCTGAATGAAGCGCTGCTTCAGCATGGGCATGAAGATCTGCATGGCAGCCACCAGCGGCTGACGCTCCTCAGGCTTCTTATACCTGACACACAGACACACTTAGCCACAAATGCTGACGTAACACAGACAGACTGCATCATTTAAAGAAACAGATCTCACTCGTAATTCTTCACCAGCTGGTAGAGACACAGCAGGATGCCCAGCCAGCAGGCGCTGTTGTCTGACTGCAGGTAGAAGCCGATCTTGTCCACGATGGCCGTCCATCTGCTGGGGTAGTCCTGCTTGATTATCTGATGGATGCAGGTGGTGAGCTGAACTCTACCGTTCAAAGACAAGACACAAGTTACAAACATGTGACTCCATTGCCGTGTGTGTGTGTGTGTGTGCGCGTTACCTGATGCGCTCTGGGGACTGGATGATGGCCTCCACTATGTTGTCTCGTATGAACTGTCTGTCCTCCTCTGGGATGTTGCTGGTGGGGGCTTCAGTGCCGCCATTATCCCCCTCACTCCAGTGCTGCGTCACCATGTTCTTCAGGTAGATCACACCTGAACAGGAGACACAGAGGAAACAGGTGAGAGACAATACGCTAGTGTGGTCCAGAGTTATAGCTGCTTATATATCAGAAATCTCTCCTCTATAGAAAAAAAACATGTTAAATTCATCAAATGTCAACAGTATTTAGCCTGCTTTAAGTATTTAAGCAGTACTAACTTTAAACACACACTTCAAAAACAGCCGTATAGCAGCACATCATTTAACACACTAAAATGGTTCAGCTCTCATCCTGTTGGTTTTCTAATCTTAGAGCAGCGGTTGAGAGAGAACAAGCTCTGTCTGAAATCTCACGTGTTGTACAGACAGACAGAGCGATGCTGCAGCTGTGTTCTGATGAAATCAGATCCCCTCTCAGCTCACACTCATGCATTCACTGCCCTGCACACTCATCATCTGAGGCTGATGTCACTTCCTGTTGTCACAATCAGGCCACAGCACCACAGACAGACCACGTATGAGTTTGTGTTCTGCATGTGTGAGTGCAGTGAGAGTTGGGTCAGACATCAGACTGCTGACAGACGGCTGCTATCCGGATGGGAGTAATCCTGCTAGCTCCTGAATCAGCATCTCTTCTTATCGCTCAATCCCAAATCTAATCGTCTGATGTCATGCACACGATCACTGACACACACTGACAGTCAAAGAAGTGATTAAGGCAAGATTTACTGCATTTCCCACAATGCAATGCCTAACCATCTGAACTTTATACAGGGCCAATGAACACACACACTACATAATATGCAAAAGCAGAAGATAAAGAGTTAGATGTTTGAATAAGCAGCATTTAATAGACTAAGTTAACAATACCCAGATAACCTAATGCATTTACGCTGAAGTTTGCAAACAGACATTTTTCTATCTCATAAGATTACAGGGGCTGGTGAAAACATCAGTTAACATAGACATCCTAGAGAACTGTATGTCAGATGACTGGTTCAGTTCTACAGTACTGAATTACTGCTGCTGCTTCAATTGCACTAGTTAACAGCACAAAACACTTGTTCCTCACATAGTGAACCAGGACTCTGCATACAGGTAGTTACATTTCAGTTTTCACATGATAAACTAAAACAAGCCCTCAGCTCACTCCAAAATAACTCAAATATCTCACATGTTTTTAACATCACAGAGATTTAAAGAATGCACTGAGCGCTCCTCCTAACCGAGTTATGAGGACAGAGTTCTAACCTAACCTCTAATGGGCATGTTTGCATGCAACACAATAAATCAGATTATTACATAATCGCAGACTGTATTTTAATGACAAATATGGTATTTTTACATTCACTCAGACTAGGAAATGTTTCAACTGCATATCCCAAAATCTAAATGTTGATTTACCACATTATGGGCATCTAGTGAGTGTGTGTGTGTGTGTTACTGCTGTATGGCAACAGGAAGAACATTCTCTCTGCTCCTGACATCTGATACTACAGACAGCACGAGGTGCTGGTGTCACAGCACTGAGTCCATGACACCGCTAACAATTCATACGCTTAACATTAGCTTCTGAGTAACACTGGTGTTTGCTAGGCAGGAGGCTAAAACTGGAGACCAAGAGCCGTCAACATACCTGCCTGTCGAACAGGCAAATCCAGCTGCTCAGACATGGTCACCCGCAGCAGCGCAGACACAAAGTTCACCTGGCTGTGACCCTGTGGAGAGACAGAGACATTACAAACAGCACATAACTGATTATCAGTGTGGATACAGCTTACAAACTGACCCATGATGTCATGACTGGATGAGTTCAAAGAACTCTTGGTGTGCTTCCAAATAAACACATCTAGTGGCCTCTGGCATTAAACGCAGTAAACGCACACGTCAGCTTAGATTTATGCAGAAACTGTTCATGTAAACAATCTAGGCAATTTAACTAGGACCTATCAAGTCTTGCTAAGTATGGGCATCTCAACAACGTGTTTACCCTTGTGTGAATATGTCCTTTCAAACACAGAGTGTCCTGAGATTAATGATCTCGTGATGATTCAATCATAACACGCTCTGAATAAAACACACGGCAGCGCTCGTCTCCAGTCCCAGCCTCTGAAGTGTCAGCACGCAGGAATCCAAGCCTGCTGTCCACATGGCCCGGCTGGACGTCTGCCAGTTTGATGACTGTCACTGGAAACCACAGCGCTCACCAGCAGCTGTAGATCAGACCATTTGTCTGACAAATATTTCCTCCAGAAATGAAGCATTATTCATCAAGACAGTTCAGAGAGGTTAGAGATTTGGTGGGAGTTTTGATGAACACTGAGTGACACTCACTGGTTACTCAGGTATTGTCTTACTCATGCTGCTGTATACAGATTACCTCTCAATGTGGCTCACTGCTCTCTCCATACGGTCACATACTCGACAACAACACAACGTCACCTAACTTCATGACTAACAGATAACCACCCCAGCTCTGACATTTGCAGCATTACTTAGACAGATATATACCCAGTTTGACACATTTACCACTAACTGTTCCTGTAAAGGGTATCAAAAATACCCATTTATCAGATGCATAACGTTTGCTGTAACCCAGACTGTGGTAGTGCCACATGGCACAGGGCGATTACTAGCCGTGACACAGTGTGAGAACAAGTCACTCAAAAACACGTAACGCCTGTTAACTAAAAATACACCAATACTTACAATACAATTAATGATCACAATCTGTCTGTATCATGTGTATTTACGGCTGGTCACGTCGCGCATCACGGTGCCGGAGCGCTTAGAAAAACACAGAAACGTTTCATCTCGCTAATATAACGGGCGGAACCGAGTCAAACTGACACCAAACATAGAAAATAATGTTTCTGCGAATATTATTTTGTGGAAACGGCGTGTTGACAAGCTGCCTCGTGTCGACACGTGACAGACTAGCGCCTAGCATCACACGCGCTAGCACGAGCGAAACGAAACCCGCACGCGCTCGTTAAAAACAGCATCACGGCTCCAAACGTTAAACCGGCGCGAGCCGCGTTTATCCGAGCACAGCGGAGTCGCGTCCAGCCGCCATACCGCGCGTTTCACCCCGTCACGTTTGCGCGAGCGTTCATCTCGGTGACGTAGCGGACGGGCTCGCGCTGCTAGCTCGTGCTACGGCGCGAAAAACGCGTCATGAAACGACTCGATTCCTGTAATTATTTACGCAAACGACGTAATGAAATAACCGAGGCTGCTCTACTCTTTATCATCACTTTATTGACCGAAGTCGCGGCGGTATTTCTGTCATCGCGCCGCGCGAGGCCTGACGCGGCACCATCCTCCTCCTCCTCACACGGTTTACCTCGTTCAGCTGTCTCTCCGCGGCCTCGCGCAGATTCGCGTCCATCGTGCCCCGCAGGGCCTCGATCAGAGAGTTGATGTCCATCGGAAGGTCGCGGTGTGGCTCGGATTCGTTGGGCTCGGCGGTCTATGAGGTTCCGGGCGCTGCGCACATGGACGCTCGGTTCTCCGGCTACCGGCGCGAAAGGAAGAAGAGTCGCGAGGGGCCGGACAGATCAGCGCCGATTCCTCCAGCGCCGACTTCCGCTCCGCTGCCGGGCCTGTCGGGACATGTAGTTTTACTGCTGATGAGGAAGATTTGCTTTTAAAACGCATCATTATTTTACCCCATAATCATAAGGGGAAAATAATCAATAATAATAAGTTTTGCGCGTTATTTTTAACATCCATCACAGTTTCCTCAGTTTTTAAATACCTTGTGATAATAGATATTTTAGTGTGTTAGTTGGTCGTTGATTAATGTGTTTTTAATAATACGTGTGTCTTATAAAATAATATGTCAACAACAACATCTTGCTTACATTTGTTTTCATGTGGATGCACAGTACAATGACACAACCGAGGTAAACTATACATGATGACTATATGTTAAAAATAAACACTGTATCTGACATGATAGTACATCATTGTGGTGTGCTCACAAAACATCTCAATGAAATTTACAGAAGTTTCTATTTTCTATATGGAGAGAATTAAAACAGATTCACAAAAACATGAATGCATAACACATCACACAGACTAATCATCTGTGAAAGACATTGCATTATAGATGCATTATAGATAAGAGAAGGGCATCTCTTTTTATATTATCTATATATTATATTATCTCTTTATGTTATTTAAAGATTCTCATGGGCATGTGACGAAATGGAATAAGTAAAAATAACTAAAAGCATTGCTACAGGCAGGATCATTTGTTTGCCTTTTCTTTCAAAAGTAATACAAATATCTCTTGACCATCTGCACAATATAGGACTGCAATGTGTCATTTGCGTTTACAGAGACCAGTTTTACTCTTTTATTTTATTTCAGATGCTTTCAGCATTTAAGTCTTTGAAGATTGAAGATTGAAAACAATGATTGAAAGAAGATTGAAAAAAATAATAAAGAAGATTGAA
>JBAJNP010010166.1:0-16876 GCA_036877545.1 Yasuhikotakia modesta
TGTGAGAGAGAGAGAGGGTGAGTGGGTGCAGATGAGTGACTGCCAGTGGAGTGCAACACATGCCTTGTGGCTGCAGTGTCAGCTGAGCGAGATTCAAAAGGGGCGGGACTGTCTGGATGTGGGCGGGATTTACTCCCACTGGCCTGTAGCCTCCCAAGCGCCGCTACATTCTCTGCCTGTGTCGTCGTCGCGTGTCTCGTTTCTTCATGTGCGTTATTAGTCAGGTTTTCCAGTCAGTTAGTCTGGGTGTAAATTCCAGTCATACTAACTAAGCAAGCGTCTCTAAGAGGAAGTGAAACGCTTGCTCAAGGGTGCACATCTCAGCTCAGTGTTGGACTGATAACCGTGTGGTTTTGAAACCTAAAACTGGTTAAGGCAACATTTAAAATAAAACAATAGCCTGCGTACTTTTGTAGTACACATACCCGTGTAGTACACATCCACTTATCCCCTTTTTGCACACACACACATACACATTCATACTTATATAAATACACACACCCACATATACATATACACGTTTATATGTGTCTATATATACGGTTTAAAAGTGTGTATACATACATATACATATATATATCACACACACTCTTGAAGGGAACATTTTGTCCTCAGCCTCATATAGCAATCGCTGATATTATGTGGCAGAGGGTTGCAAACACGCTTCATCTGCGTACGTGGCTGTTTCCTATTTTTAAAAGCCATTTGGCCTTCATAACCGGGGCCCTGATGTTCAGGGAGGGTCCGGCACTGAGAGCCACACACACTTCAGCTCCTGGGACGGAGAGAGTTGGGCGGATGGTGGTCGCAGTGTGGTAGACCCACACAGAACATCGAACAGACCTCAGTCATGACGAACACCTCAAACTGATCTCATGTCAGTTACGCAGCCGCGTTTCCACCCGTTTTATTTCTAGAACGTTTGTGTCTTAGTCAGCAGACATCTGTCCAACTGAAACCTACTAAACTTGTTTTACCCACAGTAAAGTATTTGGGGTTTCTGTGTGTTTTATTGATGCTTTTCTGTGCTGTGTAGAAACAACTTAAACATGAGATTGCATAAGGTTTGTCCTCTGGCTTTAGGAAGTAGCTGCCTGTATAGATAACAAGGCAGTTAACTTAGTTAAGGAACAGAGTGTATATCCTGTTTCTAACTAGCACCCTTTATTTTTGTTACAGACTGATGGTTAGCCTGGTGAGTGTGTGTTTGCGCGTGTGTGTTTGCGCGTGTGTGTTTGCGCGTGTGTGTTTGCGCGTGTGTGTTTGCGCGTGTGTGTTTGCACGTGTGTGTTTGCGTGTGTGTGTGTCTCATAGATTGGCTTGTCTCCGTCAGGCTGGACTGAATGTCAGAGATGTTTCCCCACAGTGATGAACGAGCACTCGAGATAAAGGCCAGGAATTATATATTTAGGAGCGTTTACAGCTGTAAACAGCATTTAAGTTTAGGTCTTCTGTCTAGTTTTACAGTCAGGTTTCTTAAGCTTCAATGAATATAATTGAATATTTAATGTTTTTGTTTTCTTTAGTTTGTTTTGGAATCTTATAACCTTAAATATCACAGCAACTATATCATCGTTTGTTGCAGCTTTTTTGTATGAAATTATTCTCCTAGTTTGTTCTGTATTGTTAATAGACGTTAATGACGGTAACTGTAGTCATGGTTAATCGTCAGGAAAAGCACGTAATGAGATGCAGTGTTGAGATTCGAGGTGCCGTAGCTTTTGTTCCTGTTTTCCCACGTGTTTCCAAGAACCTGGTTTTCCGTTTCATCTTGTACCGTGAATCAAGGCTGAAGTGTGACCCTCCCACACTGAGCGGGGGTCTCGGAGACCACCCCGGGAAACAGGTGTAGGCCTGTTTTTTCTTTCTTTTGTGATTCTGCACCAGTAGGAGGAGATGAAGTCGTGTTTTTGGAGCAGAACCGGTTCTCTTGTGTTTTAGAAAAGCGATCCTCTAAGCAAACAGGCGGCCCCGGAGAGGACGGGTTGGGGGCCCGGTGGGTCGGCGAGGCCCTGTTCAGAACCGGGAATGCTGATTGTTGTGAAAACACCACTGGGCTGCAGCTGTGCTTTTCCAAGCCCCTGGTGCAGAGGGGAGAACCGGCCTGGTCTCCATTCAGACCAGCAGCAAGAGACCACACAGTGAGCGTTTCACACACTCGTTCGCACGAAAACCCGTCTGTTTTTCTGCCTGTCGGCCTCCGTCAGGACGGAGGAAAGATACTCCGCTGTTGAGTCACGGTTTGTTTTGTAGAAACATCTGTAAAATGATCATGGACTGCAAATTTACATGAGCTTCAATATATGGAAAGAATGAATGTAAAGTAACAATTTCATGTTTGGAACAAAGATGGCAACGGAGAGACAAAAGTTACAGCCTGCAGCCTTAATTAAAATGAAGTTTAAATTGGAAACACGTGGCCACAGCAAACATAAAATTATGGTGGAGGGTTTTTGTTCTTTAAAAGCATTTGTGGCTGTTTTGGTGAAGTACGTATTTCCCCAACGGATGTAGAAAATATTAGGAATTTATTTAATTAGCACAAGCATGTTTTCATTTCAGTGTTGCAGTGCAGTGCTTAAGACGTCCGTAATATGCGATTTTCAGGGCGTTTCCAAAATTGATTAGACGTTTATGGAAAACTGCATTTGCACAATGTTTGCTAACATTCTGAGTAACACATTTTTTTATTATGCAGCAGAACGGGTGATGCAACGTTTACACAGTCATTAATGTTTTATCCCAAATGTCTCAGGAGATCAGATATATTTAATTTGTAAGCAGGGAAATGTCTCTCCTCTGACCCCGATCAAGGTTTCAGTTTCCTTCCAACTGTATTTTGTAACTATATATGGCTGCTGTTATTTGACTTGTGTTGATGTATTTTCAGTGTGTAGTTTTTCGGGTGAAGTGGTGAGCGCTGAGGGGTATGGCAGTAATCACTCTGTCGGCTGTTTTAGCAGACAGGAAGTGCTTTTAAAGACCCGTTTGATCTGCTCTCTTGTGTTTGGGTGGTCTGAAGAAGAAAACAAACTGGTTTATGTAGAACTGGTTCAATTGAAGTGAGGTTTCAGCACGGTTAACTTGGTTTCTGGGACAACAGCTCAGTGTTGGGCTCCGGCTAAAATTGGCTGCTTTTGAGACATACTGGCCTCTTTGGGAACTCTCCAGTGACCACCCTAAAGGGCGTGATGGGGCGAAAAGTCAGCATTTAATAACTTGCACATGAGTTTTTGAAAACGCCCATGTTTTCGATTCATGGTGGGTTGAGCGGTGTTAAATTCTTACTAGCTCTCTAGCTACAGTTTTTTTCACAGCGTGAACTAGCAATAGCCTTAAAATGCCTTTGTGCTTTTCCTCGTCTCACTGAAGAGCCTTAAAAATCAGCTGGTGTCCACCCAGCTTAAAATGGACATTCTCAGAAGGTTGGCTAATGTTCTCTGAAAGTTCTTTGTGGGTTATCAGATATTATATTAAAAATGTGATTCATAAGTTGTTGGGAATGCTTTAAAAACATTACATTTTTTAAAATTCTGTTTTACTATGGTGACGTTAGATAAATGTTTTTTACCACATAAAACTGTTAGCTGGGCACACCACTGTAGAAAAGCTACAAACACACTTCAGATTGAATCTGGTTTGTTCTTGCAGGGTGATGTGGAGTCAGACGAGATTGTGTTTTATCTGTGTACTGGACTCAGAATGTAAACACCAAAACATGTTCTGCATCATTAAGCCCAGTATTTCTCTGCTGTCGTTCCCCAAAGCAAACACTCCCTCGATCCGATATCTTCCAGCATAATGGAAACCGCTTGTTTACTCGCACCGACAACGTCAAGCAGTGCATTGTGGGTTTTCCCGGTGAGAACTGGTCATGTGATTCTGCTGCAGGTCTTTTCTGTTTCGCTGTAGCTCACGGCTGTTTTAAATAGACTTTCTTTTCAGACTTAGCATCTAGAGGAATCTGCAAATAACTTTCATTAGGTCTGTGTATTTTTTTCCCAAATGTACACATTTGTGGCAAACATACACCCTTCTGCTTGCCCGCAGCAGCGCGCTAGACATGTTTATCCAAACCCAGCCTAAACTCTCCTTGTTTAGTAAGCATGTATTGCAGTTCCTGACGCCGTATGCCACAGGTCTGTCTGTTGGATGTGTAGGTCAGAGCTAATTGGGCATTTTAAAATGGTAATACTTGAAAAGGTCGTTTTCGGGCTGGAAAGGTTAGCAGCACGTCTTTTTGAAGGTCGGCTTGGCATGCGTTCTCTGGGCTGCATTTCTGCTGCGATTTCAGTGAGCGTATCCCATCATTCTTCTTCATTTACTCTGTCAGGACGTGTGAGAGCGACTCGCCCAGCTGTCGGCCGGGAAACAAGGAGTTATCAATTTCTCACTGTCAGATGTTTAATGCACTGGTGCCTCAACGGTTTTACCTGGCTAGTAGCGTAACTACACCTTGTGTTGTTTTATTCTTTAGATCAGTGGATTTTGAATGGTTTCGCTTTAGGCCAATTCTGCAATAAACACCAAAACAAATTTTATTGTAGCTACTATGGTCTATAAAAGCCTATGTTAATGTCAATTTAAGTGACAATTTTGTACATAAACAAGTACATAAACAATGTAAAACGTGAAGTTTGATTTTTTTTTTTATGAAAAGAAACTGTTGTTTATAGTTTTAAGGGTGAGGGTATATCACAACATGTAGATTTTATTCATTTAGATGTCTTCAATCTCAACAACGTAACAACTACTTATAAAAAAAATTGTTCCTCCAAAGTTATTAATTGCTATTTTGTCATCTTGCATACGCAACATTATATGATATTAATTATTTCATTTTTTCCCCTGAACAGATTTGCAACCCAGCATTGCGCTCGACTGACCTCAAATCACAACCTTAACAACGATGAGACCGAATTCCAAACTCAAATCAGCTTATTTCATTGTCTTCTAGCAGCGACAGGTGGCATTTCTCGTCGCAATTTGCCGTCCCCCCCGAAGTTGCGTATCAGCTATAGATTGTTCTGCTGTGCTAGTCTGAAGTGTGTAATATCCTTTGGGTTTCATTCGAGCGCTTTAATAAAACTGACCACGGAGAAAATGTCTTAATTAAAGTCGTACTAATTGTCTTGTTGCCCCAGCCTTTCCATTAATGCTGCTTCTAACATTAGCTGCTGGGCAGTAAATCCCCCAGCGGGAGGGTCCTGGCATAACTCACAGACCTATCAGCACGCATGACACGTCCACCGGCCCCAGCTTATAAAACCGTGATGTACGATGCACGGTGTAATTATTTGTCATAAAACCCCAATAAATGTCACTGCGCCACATGCAGGGTACCCACAGTGAAAGCTGTTTCCAAGTTGTGTAGCCTTGTGTTCCTAGTTGTGTAGTTGTTTATTTAATGGTTTAGGTGAATCTGACAGTGTCTAGAAATGTTTGCAAAACATGCAAAATGTTTCTGTTTTGGGTTGAAATGCCACGTTTTAATTGCAACGTTTTGGTTTGCATCGTTCACGACTGGTTCTTGAATAGAGCCCCATGTGGTGATGGGCAGCACTGGCCTACGGTTTCAGTTTTAGTTACTGCTTACAACATTTAGTCCAGCATAAAAATGTATGTTTTGTGAGTTTCAGGAGGTGAAGCTAATTATTTAGCAGTCTGTCACAAACCGCAGGAAACACACAACAGCCTTTAACCCGGGCTAACAGATGGCTTCTTCTGATGATCTGTCCTGGAAACACGGCTCCTTGCGCGATAAGAAAGCTCGGGAGAATTTGTGCGCCCCGTACGGCGTCCTCTCCTGACGCCAGTCGCTTGTTAAAGGGCTCCAGTCTCCAAAAGAGCCTCGTGCCAAAATAGCATTTAGCGTGTGAGGGCATGTTGTCAACCGTTTGTGAGAGAAACTGTCAGAAAATGACTAGCTCATATTTTACCCAAATGATAAAGGGAATGTTTCAAGATTGCATATTTTGCTTGAAGAAAATAAAGCCTGTTTTAAGAGATTTTAGGACATTTCAACGTGACCTTATTTTCCTGACACAAGCACATTTCCAACTGTAAAAAAAACACATTACTTTAACAAAAAAAGATGGTCTTTTCATTGAAAGTATGTTTGTAAAGTAATGAAGATTAATAACAATAACAAACCAAATTAAGAGACAAGCAAGTATTTGGGGGAAATTGTGCTTTATTGTTATTCAAATAATGTCACAATGCAAAGCTAAATGGTCTTTGTAAAACAATGTTTCTCTTTAGTGTTTTTCCATGCGCTTCATGCAGTCCTGACGAACTGAACTTGTGTTAAAACAGGGGCTGTGATGCCCACGTGCTGCTGTTGGTTCTGTTGGGCCGTGATGAATCTTCTGCGCTTGTTTATATTGGCTTGCAAATCTGCTCTCCGTTTCATTATTACCTTCCGCTTCCGCGGGGAGCGTTTTAGAGAAAAATAATCTCGGTTATAAAGCTCAATGCTGCGTGTGTCGTCTGAGAGTTGAAATGTTCAGATCGGGGTAAGTGACCGTCTTGAGACCACCGGTGTAATTAGTTGATTTGCAGCGTGATGCACCAAAACATCGTTGTCTGTCTTTGCAGTTTCTCAAGACAGGGGGGGTCGCGTTAAGGGACCCCCTTATAGCATCTAGACACGCGTTGCGTGTTTATTTAGGATCTTAATGGTAACCCAGTTTAGCACCGGACCAGCGCGACACAAAGGAAGCGGTTTGGGCACCCGGTGGGCGCACTAAGCGCATCTTCATTTCCACGCACACCTGCGCCTGCCAACACGCAACCTGAACGTGGCACCTTACATAACCGCAAACCGGCACGAACGTACGCAAAGCGCCGTCAGCCAGTTCCAGCCCCGCGACCCTCGCGCAGAGCGCAGCGTGGAGGAGTGATGCACGTCTCCGCTGCTGTGAAATAGCTCTCGGCGTCTTCTCTCAACATCCTACAAGCCAAAGCTTTCCTCAAGTAATGAGATATATTTAGTGGGGCGGGTGGTGAGTGTATAGGTGGACGATGCTGGGTCAGCAGATAGCGGAGGGATGTGAAACTGGAGTATGCGTCTGCCTGGGTGCTGTATGGCCTCGGTCGACTCGCATAATAACAGGATGTGCGCTAATAAGGGTTAATTGTTACCATTTGGTGAGGAGCAAAATTGATGACACCTAAAATATAGAGACTGTGTGTGTGTGACGTTATATAATTTATTGATTCGATTTCTTATAAAACAAAGTATTATCCAAGTTTTTGTTTCTGCTGCATGCATGAATAAAGAGAAATGAAAACAAGATACAAACTCAGTTCATGTATTTATTAGCCCATAATCGCCTGAATCTATCTTCAGTTTTGACCTTTTAAAAAACAAACAATGTCATTTTTCTTTGAGTGTCATTGTTTAAACTCTTTTGGCTAGTGGAGTGTTTTTGTACCAACGTTTGACTTAATAATAGATGCAATAATGTTGTTTGAGATTCATTGACTTTCTTTTCTGTCCTTCATCAGAAACGGTTGGAGCAGGAAGTGAAGTTCGGTACACACACTTTCTGTGTGAGTCCCTGGGCTCTTGGGCCGGGACTGACTCATTAGTTTTTGCTTCACTTCCTAGTATATTTATGATTCTCCGCCTTTTTTGGATCGATAACAAGGGCGCTTGAAATAATATTCAAATGAGCAGCTGCATTATTCACTTCTGCCTTTTGTAGTGGCGCCCGCCAGTCACAGAGCAGCTCCGCCCACATTGCCCCGCCCTCTGTCCAATCTCCCCCAACACACACACAGACATCTGTTCACCAACATCCACTTACCCCTGTATCACCCGTTACCCTCTTACTTCCTACACTGTGCCCCGGTTTAGATTTTTGTTAAGACAAATTTTAATTTGCCACAAATTTAACTTTTTGATTATATTGTTTCAATACTTAGATTTTAAGGTTGGTGGTTTCTAAGGTTTTGCTAGGTAGCTGCTAAGATATTTTAAGTGGTTTCTAGAGAGTTGCACGGGGGTTCCTCTGTGTTTTGAGTGGTTTTGATGGAGATGGGAAAAAGACTGTCTAACTGTTCAAGACAGACATTCACCAAAATTTTAAACCACTTTGTTTTTTTAAGTCAATTTAGAAATATAGCATGAAATGGACAGATATGTTGTTATTAAATGTTTTCATGTAGCTTAAAAGCTCTAGAAGCACCTGAAATCAGACATTTTGGTCTTACAAAAGCAATCTGTCTGAACTCGACAGATCAGTCAAGCCAACACAATAACTCTGTCTTTCTCTGTCTCTCAGGTTTTCATCTCAGTGGCACAGTAACAGAACCAGCCACGGCGTCAGAACCGGAGATGGTGTGCAGCGTAGCCATTAGCTTCGACCGCTGCAAGATCACCTCAGTAACGTGTGGTTGTGGAAACAAGGACATCTTCTACTGTGCTCACGTGGTGGCGCTGTCGCTGTACCGCGTACGGCGGCCCGAGCAGGTCAAACTTCATCTGCCCATCTCAGAGACACTTTTCCAAATGAACCGGGACCAGTTGCAGAAGTTTGTGCAGTATCTCATCACCGTCCACCACACTGAAGTTCTGCCCACAGCCCAGAAACTGGCCGACGAGATCCTGTCCCAGAACTCTGAGATCAACCAAGTCCATGGTGAGCAAACCATGCGTTTACAAACGCTTCGGTACCAAGAGGTTAAACATCTAGCAAAGCAGTTTAAACGTTTCTGTTTATTTGTGGTTTCAATTTTTGTTTTGTAGTTTCATTCGTTGTTTTTTCATTTTGGTTGTTTTGGTTCATTTTTGTTTTGTTGAATTTGTTGCAGCATGTCTCTGTTGCGATTGATCTCCTGTTTCAAAAGATTCTGTGTTCCATATGGTTCCTCTAAGTGCCATGCCCATATTCTTATCATTTGCAGTGTTTCTGAGCTGTGTAGCCCCCAATTTATTGGTCTTATTGAGCCTGATGTTCCCAAACACTGATGGCATAAATCTAGAGGGAGAGAAACAGCTTTAGTCTCTCATATCGTTCCGACACGAGGCACAATGGACGTATTATATTTCTCTTTTGTCAGGATGGGAAATCTAAAGCGGATGTGCCAATTATAGGGGAAAAAAACGTCAGCAAACGGCAGATTTTAGAATGGAAGAAAAGGAAGTGCTTTCATCAGTCCGGGTCTGTGTGAGGTCACGGCAGGAATGCAGGAAGTGATTTTAATGTGGCGTTCAATAAATCTTCACTATAGACCCTCTGCGTTGTCGACGGCGCTTAAATCACAAGCCTTTGTTTGGGGTTTGTAGTTTCCATGCTCCGCGAACAAATAACACCAGCCCTCGTCTGAATCACTAGCATGCCGCCTGCTTTGAATTAGGCCTCTGTGATGATCGTAGTAGTTGAGCTGTGTTGAATTTTGGGCTTTGCATCTGGTTTTGATCTTCAAAAGCTTTAATCTGTAAATGGGAGTTCACTTATAAAGTAGTAAACAGAGCAACAAACGCAAACACAGCGCTTGTGTTTTAAACGATTGTCAAACGTTTTTAGCATGACTAATGGTCGTGTGTTTGTGCGTTAGGGGCCCCGGACCCCACAGCAGGGGCCAGCGTGGACGATGAGAACTGCTGGCACCTGGATGAGGAACAGGTCCATGAACAGGTGAAGCTCTTCCTGTCTCAGGGCGGATACCACGGCTCGGGCAAACAGCTCAATCTTCTCTTCTCAAAGGTACAAACCGGAAAACCGGTTTCGTTGCATCCGCTTGTTAGAGGAAGTGTGAACAGCCGTGAGAACTGATGCTGATATCCATAAACTGTTGTTGCCATATGTAATGTTTTTATGCTAATGTCAGTGACAAAAAAATGTGACTTATCGCCTGTCATCACTTCTGCGTGATGTGTGTGTGTGTAGGTGCGGGAGATGTTGAAGATGAGGGACTCTAATGGCGCGCGCATGCTAACTCTCATCACAGAGCAGTTCATGGCCGACCCACGGCTCGCTCTGTGGCGGCAACAGGGAACAACCATGACGGACAAATACCGGCAGCTGTGGGACGAGTTAGGTGAGAAAAACACCATTAAAATCTCTCCTGCATTTCCAGCCTGAAAACCAGACCTTTAACACGGTTATTTGTAGCCATTTAGCACCAATGTTTGAGTTTCAAGTTTAATCACATTTAAGTTCTGATTTGACCAGCCTTAGCTAGTTTGAGCTTGTGTATCTAGCCTGACTGAAACCAGCTAACCATAGCATACTTTGCATAACCATAGCATGACAGTTGCATGTTTTGTAGCAGGAGCAGGTTTCTGTGTGAGAAAACGCCTCACATTAGTGTGTGTGTGTGTGATCAGCTGCAGGACGGTTGTGTTGTCGGACTCTCTCCGGCCTGTTTCAAGAGCATCTTCACTGCACTCAGCGTCGGTGCTGAGCCGCGTTTAAAATCCACCTGCGTCTCTGAGGACGGCCATTTAGAGATGCTGCCGTTGCCAGATTGCATATTCGTAGCTCTTGATCAATATTGCATATTCTTTTGCCACTTAAAACCCTCCTGGGTGTTCCATCTAAAATATAGTGCGGTAAGCACATCGCCAGCAACCGTAGCGCTGGAAACCGACGGCCCTCTCCAGCCGCTTCCGAAGTGCTTCGTTCGGCCTGCGTCGCTTCAATTACCGTAACTAGATCAAAAAGCAAAGAGCCAAACAGCAAATGTTGTTTTACTGCAATTCAATCCACCCTCAGCGCAGTATATGTAGAAAATACATCCTGTTTTTTTATCCTCTATCTCAATCTCTTGCTATCAGCACCATTGGAATAAAAGCATTGAGGCTGGAGGGGCCTGTAATCATTTTAATTGTGACTAGCTTGCCACGTAGCGCTAGCTTGCCAGTTCTCAAATCCTGTGATATTTCATCAGTTCTGCTTTGGCACAGTCGCAGGACTGCAGGTCCCGGGGTGTCACAGAATCAGAGGAGAAGATAAGTACCAGAACACTGAACCCTTTATTAAAAACTACCAAACAGGGTCCAAATCCAACACAGGAGCTGAACAATGCTGCAAAGACACACCTAAGGTTACATGCATTAGAAATTGCATAAATGCAGTTTGCTGCAGAAAATGCGGTTGGTATATGCAGACATGTGTCTCTTATTTTGACATTTTTGACAGTCAGCATTATGTCTGGCCCACTTTGTGACTTAATTTCGATTTATTTCAGAATATACGGTTCTGTTGGTGGATGTCTAGCTGCGTCTGAGCGTCTCAGACCAAACCGGCTGCTTTCAAGTATTTGATCTGCTTCTCAACTCCAGCAGCCATTTTGAGAGCCCTTATACCCCCCTGAAGAGCTTGCGGAGGGGTCCCGGTTCATTAAAGAGAGAAGAGAGGAAACGGCTCTGCTCTCTCTCTTTCTCTCTCAGATGAATCATTATGGCTGTCAGGCCCTCTAAGCCCCACCGTAATTGGAGGGGCCTTCGTTATGAAGGCTGCCCCCTCCTCTTCCTCTCTGACAGGCAGGATAATGCGAAGACCGTTTCATTAAATCCCGGACACTTAATCTGACACCGGCGGTCAGGTAGGAGCTGAGGATGAGGAGGAGACGCCTGCCAGCGAGTGCGAGAGGAAGATTACAGCCCAGATTTATTCTCCTGCCCCTCCCAGCGCTCCTTACTCCATCCATCTTCTGCTCCCTCTGCTGTGAACGGGTCGCTTTTGTTGGGTGAACAAAGGCTTGTTTGCATCCCAGCGGCTGTTCTGATTGGTTCGCTGATGTCACTGCGGGTTCCGTTAGCGATACGCTGCTATATTAGCCAGATTTTATGTTTTGAGGGCTTTTTTATCTACCAGTATCTAGATTTTAAAGGGTAACGTTTAATTACTTTCTTAAGAAATATTTAATAATAAATGTGGAGTAAAATAAGCAGTTAGATTTTAACTGGATTGTGTGAAGTGGGCGTTACATGCATCAAAAGGGTCTGTGATGTCATCTAAAAAGGAAAATGATGTATTTTATTCAGTGTTTGTAAATGTAAATCTCTAATAAGTGCACAAATAAGTCACGCATAAAACATCAAATGTGTGTTAAGTAAATAGTGTTAATTGTGATTGTTTACATTAAACAAACAGCAGAAATAACAACTGCATCCAAACATAACAGAAGCTCACAGTGTCCTGACAAAGAGACGTTGCATGCGTGCAAACCATGAAACAACTGAGCCCCAGTATGTTTGGAAACGTAAACGTAGTAGTTATGTTTTTTAATTCTATGTCATTTGTTTGGTGCCACTGTTGACTCTTAATTATCAACAGCTCTGCTCTGTGTATGTAACGCATTGTTTGGTCGCATATATTTGAGTGCATGTTCTGCATGCAAAACCGCAGGATGCTGTCGGTTCGAAACATGCGGCTGACAGTGGGGATAAGATTTGAAGTGAAAGCTCAAATTAGGTCCACGAAAGACACGGTCAAAGTGAGAATGGGGGAGGGTTTGCGGCCGGGCTGCGCGTGTGCGTGTCTGCCAGCGCATGATTGTGTGCATGAATTTATTCAGTGAAGCTCAATATTGTTTTAATTAATCTGGGCACAGGGGCTTGTGTGGTGAAAGCGACTCCTTTTCATCTAGGTTATGTCTGACGGAGGAGACTGGAAAATTAGGCCACGACTTCTCTAAGCTGACGTGATTACACTAGCGAGTGCTAATCCTTTACATTGTCCAAACACAAAGCCGTAGTTTAAGCAACTTCAAGACAATGGAAGCAACTAGCCCAACAGCGCCTCGATTAGCATGTTTCTCACCCACGCTAGTTTTTTTGACAGCTAAGGTTCATCTACTTCTGTCTTAGATGTGAATCTGAAGTAACCGAACGCTTGTTGTTTGATGGTTTTGGCTCGTGGTACTTTTAAATGAAAATCATTTCTACACCATAACTGCTCATAACTTTATTATGTTAATATTTCTGGTTAATATAATGTTTTGTTGATTTGTTGTCCTTGATTTTATTTAAATAACTAACTGTGATTCATAGGATTTGTGTTTAGTATGCAGGCCTGTGCTCGCATGTTCCCGGCTGCGTGTTGTCCGTGTCTTCTGACTGTTATCCTCCAGCCACCCAAACAAAGAGGAGAAACTCGACTCCCATCCCCCTTCAGATGCCTTCCTCATTCTTCTAGATCTTTCCCTTACATCTTCTCCTGCATTTCTCCTCCACTTTCTCTCCATCTCACTCTCCTTTGTGTTCCCCCTTTCATTCTCTGCCTATCTAATTCCTGTCCTGCCATCATCCATTTGTCTCTCTCACTCTCTTTGTCTCGTTTTTTTTGTCCTCTGCATCTCCTCTCAGCTGGGTCTTGCAGGTATTCTCAGTGTGTCTTTCTGAAGCACTCTGGGAGCGATTAAATCGTCATACACTATCTGTACGGCACGGCACTCGTGTCAGGCTCCATACATCACTGCCTAATGCAGCCAATGGGATGAATTAAAGGCAAAATGAACCTCACGGTTGGCGCTGCGAGTCGGCAGAGGGGGACGATCGCGCATCGATCCGGCGCTTTATATGAGAGCGTTCGGTTTACAATGGTGCGAGTTTCTGGATGGATATCAGCTAACTGAGTTTGGTTTGGTCCAGTCGGGGATCGTGAGCATTTGGGTCACTGAATACAGGAGAACCACCACTGTTGTTTTGTGCATCTGCATTGATAGGATATGGCCTCTTAAATGGGCCTCAGCCATTAGGAAACCGATATCCGTTCAGCGCTAATTGGTATTGGCTGTAATTTGAGAACGCAAGTTCAATAGGTTTTCAACAAAAGCTTAAAGTTGCATCACTTGAACGTGGAGATTTTTGGCATCAGATTTTTGGATGTGAAAAATCATGTTTGGTTATTTATCCATTTAAAAGAACTGCTCAGAGTTTAAAGAAGTCAACTTCAACCTAATTAAACACAAGAGTAAAAACTGGATAACATGCCAAGAAATTACTGTCATTAGTGATTCAGTTCTGATGTAAATTACAGGATGTACGATAAAAGTTAAATTGTCTGGTGACTGGATGAGTGTGTCTTAAATGTACAGCGTAAGGGCTCTCATCCCTCCGTCTATCTATCCTCTCCCTGAAGTCCCATCTTTCTGTTGACACACACTCTCTCTCTCCATCTCTCTGTCTCCCCCAGGTGCCTTGTGGATGTGTATCGTGTTAAACCCCCACTGTAAGCATGAACAGAAGGCTGCTTGGCTCCGACAGCTGAAGAAGTGGAACAGTGTAGACGTGTGCCCCTTGGAGGACGGTAACCATGGCAACGAGCTGCCCAATTTAACCAATGCCTTGCCTCAGGGTGCGCACGGTAACCAAGGTAAGCGTGTACGCGTGTCAGGGGCTGGGGGGTGTTTGGTGGGTGGAAACGGGGTCTTTTAATCAGCTCCGCCTCCCCGCACCCCTTTATTAGGGTCCGTGTGACTAATGGAATGTCGAAATAATAGAAGCTTTTGTCCTTGCTGTGCAAATCATAACTGAGGGCAAAACCAAGGGGTGGGATGAGGCCGAAAGGCTCCTTTGAAACTTTTTGATTAGTCAGGCTTTTGTATCGGGTGAAAATGTCTGCAGAAATTTTATGACATGTTTTATTATAAATATTCATAATGTAGACGGGTAATTGCTTGTGAATGACTTTCTTTTTCCTCAGGCATGAGTGTTTGGGGGGCTGTAAACTGGTGGGTGCAGATCTGGGGTAAATGTGGTTCTGTAAAGTCAAGGGTTCGAATCACAAGGAATGCATGGACTGATAAAATGCACTATATGCATTGTCCTGTAGATCTGTATGCAATTTTGTGTGGTTTGCACTGGGGCTGGGCGATGCATTATATATTATAATGTTTATAAAAACTTACAACAAATTATTCACAACAATATAATCAACAATGCAATTATTTCATTGTTTTCCTTTGTCTGTTCCTTGATTATTATTATTTGAATTAAATATCTTGATTTAACCAAAATTGGGTGTTTGGTTAAATGTTAATGGTTGAAAAGACTTTGGATATTATGAAAAGACTTAAAATAGAGAAATGTACTGTCTAGCTTTATCACCCAGCCCTAGCATCCTAGCAAACCACTAGCTCACCACCGACCGTGTCCAGAGCAGCCGTGAGTGACGGTTTAGCTCGCCGGACTAATCTGTGGACTTATTTCTGAAGGTTTTCTGCTTTGCCCCAGACTGACAGGCCCCAGGGCCCCCCCTCACAGCTAGCATTGAGAATGACAGAGCAATTTCCTCTTCTGTGTCCCTCCTCTTCCTCAGATTCAGGCGCCAGGCCCCACCGGACGGTTTTCACGCGAGCCATCGAGGCGTGCGATCTCCACTGGCAGGACAGCCACTTGCAGCACATTATCAACGACGACCTCTACACCAACTACTGTTACCATGACAACACTGAAAATTCGCTCTTCGACTCTCGCGGCTGGCCCCTGTGGCACGGTGAGCGGGAAAAGACGTCTGCTTGACTCGCCTCTTTGTGTGCCGCAGTCTGTAGCTTTAACACAAAAGCAGAGCGAGTTAAAGAAAGTATGAATAGAAGCTTTTAATGCGAGCGAGAACAAGAGATTCTAATAAACGAGAGGAATTTTTAGGTTTGTGTGCTGCTCGCTGTGCCTTCGCTCGCTCAGGCTTCCGCATCTTGGTGAATACGTTACTGTTATACCCGTTTGCTGAACTTTTTTTGTGTACAGAACACGTCCCCACGGCCTGCGCCAGGGTGGATGCGCTGAGATCTCACGGTTACCCGCGGGAGGCGCTACGATTAGCCATCGCCATCGTCAACACCCTACGGAGACAACAGCAGAAACAGATGGAACTCTTTCGAAACCACAAGAAAGGTAAAACGAACACGTTCATTTCATTTATGATTGTTCAAGTGCAATCAGAGATATGTGAATGCAATGCATGCATTAAACTCATTTGCAGCGCACTTAACATCTGACATAGTTCATATCTCTTTATGCAAAAGCGTTGTTGCAGCCCTGCATGTGGGCAGAGATGCACAAAATTGTGATGGACTGTGTTGCAGTGGCTGCGTTTTATAATTGCTGCATCAGGTCTCATTTGTGTAAAGTTAGACTTTGTCGCGTCATTGCCACGTCCTCATTGCACCTGCAACAGTGTCTCCCGGTCATGTTGGCAGCAATCAGATTATAAATGAGAGACGTACGGTTGCGCTTTTGCAGCAACACGTGAACGCCGCATCATGCTGAGTTAAAACTGGTGTGTTGATTTCAGATCTATTAAAGATGAAATAACCAATTATCCTGGTTATATTGTTCCAGCGCAGAGTATGTACGTATCGTTTTCAGTGTCTAATGGCAGGTAACAGTTTCATGCAGGTTTGCTCTTGACTGAAGCTAAATGTCCACTCGTGCCCAGCAGGACTTGGGTCAATTGCATTTAAATGCAAATGACTGCTTGTGGTAGAAGTGCCCACGCATAATTCATATTATGCAAATGAGGCAGCCCGGTCCGGGCTTTGTGCGAAGCAGTTCTGCAGTGATGTTCACGAGAGACTGAAGCTAAGTGCCACAGAACCGGACTCAGATGCAGAAACTAGATGCAGTTTTGTGCTTTAGTGGGCTTCTCACTGAGATCTTCGCAATGTATTGTGGGAAATGCATGCAGCGCTGTCTTCGATGTTGGTATTTTGCTGAGTTTTAAAAGCAGTTTAAAAGATGTTTGTTAGGGTTTAAATGCAGTTTGTCAGGGTTTGGAACAGAGCTGAAGTGTCTGAAATCACACTTGAAATGAAAAGGGTTTACTTGCGTCCAGCTAATCTCTGGCTCCTCTCACCCTACAGATCTGCTCCATAAAGGTGTGACGTCCATCACTAATTTAGAAGGATGGGTGGGTCATCC
>JBAJNP010010167.1:0-16875 GCA_036877545.1 Yasuhikotakia modesta
ACAGCATGAGGGCAGTAAGGTTTGTGTGCACAATACTGTAATATAACATGAATGAAATGACACTAGATCGCATTAGTAAGTAATAATGAACTACAGCATGAGGGCAGTAAGGTTTGTGTGCACAATACTGTAATATAACATGAATGAAATGACACTAGATCGCATTAGTAAGTAATAATGAACAGAGGTCATTATGCAAACAGAGGGACGGACCTTTCACAGGAAAACGAAAGTCAAGAGTAAAGCCACAACATTACAGAGACGCCCGAGGTTAGGCGCGATGTAAAGGTGAGTTTTCAGCGATTAACTGAAGCGTTTGTTTGTTGTATCTTATATGTGAAATGACAACATCGTCTTGTGAAAGTAACTTGCAAACGTAAAGATCTCAGTTATTGAACTGCTGTTCATTCGTCGCTGCTCTGCGTGATGCTCAGGTCAGCAAACAGACGCTGATATACATGCGGTTATAATTTATATTGATCTTCAGAGCACGACATGACATGATCTGCTCCAGCATATCAACTGTTTATTCGTTGTTGTATTGACCTAAAACTAACCAAGCTTCACTTACAACCTTTCCTGAACCTTCTGTGACAGATCACACAGAATCCAGTCATTCTGTCTTTCTCTTCCTGCTTGTACATTCAGTTCAAATTTGTGTATCAGTGTTAAACTTTACAGAAAGTCATAACTAACATTTTATAGCAGGATTGATGTATTTTCCTGATTGTTTCTGTATAAACTGCTCTAATCCTAAAGTTACAGAAGTGAAACATGTTTCTTTGAAAGGTTTTTGATACATATAGTTACTGCAGTAACTTTTCAGACCTTTTGACAAATAAGAATGTTAGTCAATCTATAATGTTGATTCATGATCAATCTTTCATCCAATAAACCTGCGTTTTCCTCCCTGTTTGCAGGAGGTGGGACAGTACTGGTGGATCAGATGAGCTGTGAGTGTTTGAGACGGTCAGCATGTCTACAAAACAGTCCAGAGATGCTCAGCTGCAGCGGTTCCTGCAGCTGTATGCACTGAAAACCGGCTGCAGTGACTGCACTCATAAACACTCTCACACTTCCTGCTCCATCATTTCAAAGCCTCACCGTTGTGCTCAAGATGTGCTGCTGGTCAAAGCGAAGGCCAAAGGTCACGGATGGCATCTTGTATCCCGTCGGCCCTCATACCCGCGGCCTAATCGATATCAGGTGTGCTGGTTTGTTAGGGAAGACGCAGGGTGCGGAACGCATGGAGACGGCTGCACATTCGCCAGCAGCGCAGAGGAAGCAGCCGTGTGGAACCTGCAGAAACAAATCAATCTTGATCACAAAACATTCATTCATTTCATCACCCAGGCGGAGCAAACGAATGACGAAAGCAGTGAAAGAGAGCCGAGCTGCCAGAGTCTCTCAGCATACCAGCACAAGCTGCTGGAGGAGTACAGACACAGCAGCAGTGAAGTCCTGGTTGTATGTTAAACACACCACTGTACACAAGTACACAACACAACACACGAAGTGTAATACACACACACACTCACACCTACTTTTGATTTGTGGATAGTAGATCAGACAACAACATCAAATGGGACATGAAATGCATATGAAAAAGGCATATCTTCTTGTGCAGAGAAAACAATGAACGTGAATTCACCAGTGAATGATGCTTTGCAGATATCTGAGCAAGTGGATGACGTGTCCGTTACACAGGATCAGAATCTGTGTTTGGACTCACACACAGCCAGTGAAATCACATGGAAATTTACAATCACCACTGAGGTCTGTGTTGTACACACAGCTTACTTTGCACTTTAACCACACACACACACACACAGTTTTTGCTCACGTGTGTTTATTTGTGTTTGTGCAGAGGTCCCTGGTGCATGTGGCTCTGTTGAAAGTGGAGAAGGAGGCTGTTTTTACGTTAGGTGACAGTGCACAGGGTTCCCCTATAACACACAGCACGGGTCATCATCTTCGCTCCTCACCCTCCACCTACCAGCTGAGTGTCGCCTTCTTAGCATTCCACCCTGGTGTGTATGAGCAGTGGCTGGTGTTTGATTTTGACATGAGACCGGTTCTGCTCAGAAAACTCAAGGTAAGAGTGGGCGAACAGTTTCACGCCCAGCCAGATCAAGATGACAGCGAATGTGCCGGAAGCGTTTCAGGTGAACGCTGGGACGGAGGAAACAGGGTCATCGTGCCCTTCTCCCCCAGACGGGCGGAAGATGAACGGCTGCTCAGTAAATACAAACCTCCCCAGATGAATCTGCATTTCATCAGCCACGCAGATCACAGCTCCCTGCTTCAGCAGCACAACTACAGAGACAGAGCTCACCACTTCCTGTTCAGAGAGGAACTGGCTGAGGAGAAGATCATTAGCAGGTACAAATAGCCTGTGGAATAGTGCTAGTACTTTATACAGCCCTTCCTCAAAATTAAATGTTCTTTCCTCAGTATAATGACCTCACTAACTGGACTATGGAATATGTTATGTAAAGTTTTACAGGAACTTTTCAGAAACATTTATTTAAAAACAGAATCTTTCAAAATGGTGCCTTAAATATACAAAAACAATTAAGTAAAACACACACTTTTTTCCTCATAAAATCTGATGCTGATTATGACAAATACCCATATTTCTATTTTAAATTGTATGTCAAGTCAATTCCAATCGAAACTGATTGTGTTGCTTTTCTGAAAAAAGATGAAGTAGTTAAGAGAAGTAATGAAAGGATGAAGAGACAGGCAGGTGGATTAACAGGTTAGGTAGTGGCTTATAATTGAACAGATGGATTCCATTATAATGATGAGTTCCTGTCCTAGTAGGAACATTCCAAGAGGGACATTAACGAGTAATTAAGGAAACTTAATACAGAACTACTGTAATTCGACAGTGTGATGCCATCATTGAATCTAATTTATTACATGACGAACTTCAAACTCACATGTTCTCTTGTGTTCTTTTCTGCCTCAGACGGGTCACAGACTTTAAAAATTCAAATGGTAGGAAATTTACTTTAAAATAGAATGATGAGAAATGGGTGGTGAGAATCAAATAAATTAAAATACACATTTTAGAAGTTTAGAACCAATAGAATGGAAAATCTGACTGTCTCTGGTTCTGTCAGATGTGTAACTGACTGAATGCAAACTGTGAAAGCAAGTCATTTATTTCTTTGATATCAGTTGTTTTCATGATTGAGTGAAACATGGGCAGGGCTGCTGTTGTTTTGCATGGCTCAGCTGACAGATAGAAAGACTATTGAATAAAGAGGGTTGGTTAGTTAACAATAAAATAAGAGGAATCCACCTTTCTCAAAGCTGTCAAAACCATTGTGATTCATTCAGGCAGGGCAACATTTGAGAACTTTGGTTAACCAGAAATTGTTGATCAGAGACTATAGACTGGCTGTCTATAGAATAGAGTCACTCACATTTGTACTTTGTGCATCCTGGTTCCTCTTTCTCATTTTCCTTTCCCCTCATCTTAGCTCCAGCCTCACTCCTTGTTTCTCGCCTCCTGCAATCACAGAATTAAGGACAGAATGAGGAAGCTTCAGTCTATTGAGTGCCATCTTCTGAAGTTAACAACAGCACCAGCTACTGTTCTGAGAAAGAATTGTAGAAAAGTTTGAGACTTGGGACATTTAAATGTGTGCAAGAAAAACCCCAATGCAAAACCCAGTGCAGTTTGTGCCCTCAGAATTTAAATTCACTCCTGTTTCTTCCTGTAACTTTCAGATTGAACATTTGTGGAAGCGCATCCATCTCCGAGCTGAAGGTGTGGAAGCGTGCCACTCCACAGAAGCTGGTTGCTACACTCAGAGTCTTTTCTTCTCTTACCCCCGACACTCCTGAAGGGCTGATGCTAAAACGAGGGGTGAAGATGGCTTTGTTAAACGTCACATCAGCAAATAGCAACACGTCAGCAGAGCGCAGGAAGCAGGTATACGAGGCATTGGTGTGCAGACAGGTGGACGAGTGTCACATCAGTCTTGAGCTGTCTGCACAGTGTGCGTCTGAGCTCCAGCTACAGAAACATACCACCCGTCAAATGGAGGTCCAGTTTCAGCTAAACAGACTGTGGTTCTGTCAGATGCACCAGGCTATTGACAACCTACCAGACCTGCACAATGTTCTGCCTGTCCTCAATAACTGTTGTGTTCCTGTAAACACCAGCAGGCAATCAGAACTGAACAATAAACAGCAAAGTGCCTTGAATTTCATCCTGGGCGAGTGTGAGAGTAGCAGAGTTGCAGCACCCTTGCTAATATACGGGCCATTCGGTACCGGAAAGACCCTTTGCCTGGCCTCAGCAGCTAAACAGCTGGCCAGACAGCCCAAAAACAAAGTACTTATCTGCACATATACCAACAGGTAAACTGATCAATTATACATGGGGATAATGTAAATTCTACAGCAATGTACAGTATATCATGTAAATTCTAATGATAAATAATTAATGAATTAACAAATGATTTTGAGATAAGTGACTGCATTATCCTGTTGGGAATTGGGTATAATTGAGTATATAAGCACTTCTTTATTGCTTTAGGATTTTAGAACATTTAATAAGAAATCTAATGATCAGTTTTTCTCTTTTAAGCTCTGCGGATTTATATGTTAGGGTGCACTTCCATCCATACATTAAAAAAGGACATCCAGAGTTCAGAATACTCCGGATAAAAGCGAACAAAGGTGGAGCCTCTATCATGGCAACCGATGACATCACTCGTAAATATTGTCTCTGCTCTTCCGATGGGCACTCTTTCATCTTCCCCAAACGCTCTGATCTAGAGTCACATCACATCATCATAACCACCACATCAATGGCACATCGCCTCTGTGAACTCAGCCTTCCAGCAGGTTTCTTCAGCCACATCCTGATAGATGAAGCGTCTCAGATGCTGGAGTGTGAAGCACTCATGGCTCTCGGGTTGGCGGACAAGCACACTCGAGTGGTACTAGCAGGAGATCACATGCAGATGGCTCCAAAACTTTTCTCTGTAACCAACAAGGAACGTTCAGAACACACGCTGTTAAATCGCCTATTCCGCTATTATCAAGACCAAAGCAGTAGCATTGCTAAGAGAAGTCGCATCATATTCAACGAGAACTACCGGTCCAATGCAGAAATAGTGGACTTTGTATGCACTCACTTCTATGGAGGCGACGGCATCAAAGCCAGCGGAGAAGTTCATCCTCATCCCAAGCTTTACCCTCTGATGTTCCAGCATGTGAGAGGAGAGTGTGTCCAGTTTCTCCACAACAGAGAGAGCTTCACCTCCATATCCTGGTACAACCCTGCTGAGGTCATCGGTGTGATCGACCTCATCCAGGAGCTTGTGAGCGACTGGCCAGTGGAATGGGGTGACCCGACGCAGATCTGTGTGTTAAGTGAAGGCCAGCAGGTAAAAGTGTTTATCACTCATTTAACTAAAGCTGAGTTTGTACAAGTCCCAAACTTACAGTGTTCATCCCGTTTCAATGTTTTCAGCTTGAAGTTATTAAAAAACATCTCCGGCTCAAAGGCATCAATGGCATATCTGTGCAGAATTTAGCAAACATTCAAGGTACTACAGAACACTGACGTCTGAAGTCACACACTCACACACAATATACAATATATATACACATATAAAACACTTAAATACAATAATCTTTTTGCAAATATATAATGCTTCAAATGTTCTACTAATGCAACTGCAAAAAGTGTGAGAGAACTTTGGAGGAACTTAAAGACCATTACCAACTTTAACCTTACGCGCACACATACACAAACAAACACACACACAAACACACACACACACAAAAATGACCTTAGATGTGAAGGTAATTTTTAGAGGCTAAACACAAAGAGTGAGGCATTGTTTACAGCATACTTGTGAAAGTTGGTGTCATGTCATTCCAAGTCTATATGACCTATAAAACTATACTTCTTACTTATGTGGAACTTAAAAGAAGATATTTTAAATGTCTCTCTGTTATTGTGTCTAGACAACAGAAGTCAACGTGCATCACTGTTGTTTGTTTATCAGTATTTCAAAATGTCTTCTTTTGAGTTCCTCAAAAGTCATTTATTACTGCCGATGTTCTCTAGGGAAGCAGTTCAGGGTCATCATCATAACAACTGTTCAGACCAGAGACAGACTTCTTCAGTCAGAGTCCAGCTGTCTGGAGTTTTTTGATGACGTGTATGCACTGAACACGGCCATAACCAGGGCCCAGTCACTGGTGGTAGTGGTTGGGGACGCTGGTGCTCTTTGTTGCTTTGGGAAGTGCTCAAAGATCTGGAGGTCCTACATAGAACGCTGCATCAGCAAGGGCAGCGCCAAACCTGACTACCTGACCAGAGATGTCCTACAACAGGAAGTTGTCGAAATTTCAAAATTTCAAAAGGTAGAAAAAGCAGAAAAGACTGAGGATGTTGTACCTCTCCAGGCTGATTCTATACTGAAGGAATTGATTGATGACTGTGATACAAATACAGATTCTGATGAGGAGAATAAAAGTTACTATGAACAAAGAAAGGTTTCTTTGTTCTCTAGTAACAAGGAGGACCTGTTAAAACTGGTCAAGAAGCAGCCGGATATCTACAGACATGGAGAACTGGTAATGGAGGGACACCATTCAGGTTATGTTATACCCTATGACAAGCCATCCCAACACATTGCTATTAAAGAGAGGAAAAACATTGGCATGTCCTTTCCTGGGGATGAAGTTGTGGTGGAGACAGGACCCTGTCATGATGGGGGCTACCTTACTGGGAAAGTTATAGGTGTCACAATTAGAGCAACCTCCAGATTTGTGTGCACCTTGGAGCATGAAAACTACCAAAAGCGGACAAAGAAAACTGACCATGGGCATCTCACCAAAATAATGATTCCTCTCAGCCGCAACACCACCAAAATATGTGTCCTGGTAGATAAGAAGACTCGCAATTTTATCCCAATATGGAAACTTGTCAAAGAGAAGTGGATAAATACAGGGTATTTTTGTGTAAATGAAAACAAAAAAAATGACTTTGTTTTTGTTGTTCAGATTCTGGACTGGAAAGCCCATTGTTCTTTTCCACTAGGCAATGTTACACATGTCTTACCAACTGGAACAACTTTAGAAGAAGGACTGGAGATTCTAAAGGCAGAGTTCCAACTAATGCCCTCTCCTCTGATGCAGGAGGCTACGCAGTCCTACACAGAAAGTGAGGGAATTGATTATAGCAAAAGAACTGATTTTACTCAAGATGATTTACAAACCTTTACTATTGATCCACCAGATGCCAACGTCTTGGACGATGCCATAAGCGTTAAGAATCTGGGAGATTGCTATGAAATAGGGATTCACATTGCAGATGTTGCTAGTTTTGTGCCTAAGGAAAGTCCTCTTGATAATGCTGCAAAAGAGAGGGGAGCAACATTTTACAGCTCTGGAAAAGCTTTTGCTCCCATGTTTCCAAAACATTTCACTCACTTTTGGAGCCTCCTCAAAGACGAACAGCGGCCAGCCATTTCATTCATTGCCAAAGTAAAAAAAGACTCGGGAATTATCACAGAAACGGACTTTAAACTCTCTGTGATACAGTCTAAACAACAGCTGACCTACGAGGAGGCTGAGGATATAATAAGTGGGTATAATGGTGAGCTAAGGTTTGACACTTTGGTGGATTGCGTCAGAGTGGCTTATCATTTTGCAAGAACACAGCGGAAAGCTAGACTGAAGGAAAACTGGACCTATGCTCAACCTGATAAACATCGAAAGCCAGGGAAGAGAGAAGCTAAACTAATGATCGAGGAGCTTAGCATAACATTCAACCATGAAATGTCAAACTTTCTGACCAGTAATCCAAACACTACATCCTGCACTCCTTTAAAGTGTCAGTTTCCTCCTACAGCAGAGCAACTAGAAAAGTTTCATAACAGACATAGAGCAGTAATTCCCTTCTCTTCACACCTGACGTATCACATCGACAGAAACCGTGTGGACTTGTGTAACATGTTCACCTTCACCGTTTATTCTCCAAGAGCTATAGGCATTAATCCTACGTACCTACGAGATGCCATCTCTGTCAGTGACTCTGAATATCATTTTGAAATTGGAGTTCACAAAGCAGACTGTTTAAGCTTTGTATCTAGGGACAACATTCATAATTTGGGTACACAATCAAATATGTGGAGTTTGACACCAGGCAAAAATCGTAGAGCAATTTCTCTAATTCTAAAAGTGGAAAAGAAGACAGATAAAATTGTGGAGCAAAAGTTAGTGCTTTCCACCATAAACTTAAACCAGTTGTTGTCCAGTAGTGAAGCTGACAGCATCATCAACCAGTCAGATGGACAGGAGCGGAGGTTTGATTCCTGGAATGGTTGTATCCTTGTGGCTTACAATTTTGCACTTAATTACAGACGACACAAAAATGCTAATCCTTCAGATCAAGTTTCATCAGAAAAAAGCAAATGCAAATTAATGATGGATGAAATGAATCTGATGTTTAAAAGTGCTAGCGCACACCTGACTGATCAAGCACTGCCTCCCCCAAACACCTTTACCTGCTCAGTGACAACTTCACCTGAACTGGAAAGGAGAATGAAAAGAGATTATGAAGAGTTTGGGTTCCTCGAAGCTCTGGAGAAACATCTAGACCCAAACAATGAACAAAACAGTTCTCATTTTATCATTCTGACATCAGTGTGGGAAAAGATCAAGTCAGCAGCTTTGACATGTGACTTTTACAAAATGGCTGACCTTATTTCCACAGATGACATTCATCCACAGCTGTCTCCAGCCATTGGTCAGCTGAAGGCCTGCTTTAGCAAAGCTTTCTTCATCCGCTCACGCTCCTGCAGAAACGCTTTAGTTGGGCATTATTCGTTACATCTGGAATCATACACACATGCATCCTCACCGATACGCCGATACATAGACGTGGTCCTTCAAAGGCTCATGCATTCAGTTCTCACTGGTGGTCCGGTGGAGTATTCTCAGACAGACATTGACCTATTGTGTGATAAGTGTAAAAGAGGAGAACTTAGGGCACAACAATTTGAAAGTAAAGCAGAGTCACTTGAGCTCGCTGTCAGGCTACAGAAACAAAGCATATACAAGTTGGCTTTTGTCACAGTTGTTAGGTCTGACAGCGAAAGTTTCAAACTGTCATTTCCATTTGACAAAGGAACTTACCCAGACAGACTTCCTGTTATGTACAGAGACTTACAATTACAGGATCAACCAATATTTGACAGAGAACTGAAACAAATGAGAATGACCTGGAAAAAACGGATGTACTCAATAAGCAGATATCACAGCCATGAGAGGAATCAGAGACTCAGTTCAAAGATGCAGCAGAGCACCTGGTATTCCATCGTTGAGGCTGTGAAAGAAGAACAGTGGGAAGAAGCGAAGAACCTCATATTGGCTGCAGAAATAACAGAACATCGTCAGACAAATACAGTGCCTAATGATTCCAAATTGAATCCTGATCACACATTTATGTCTGAAGGGGATCATTACACTGATTTCACACTCTGTTTGAAAGCTGGAGATACAGTACAGGTCCAGCTGGCCTCAGAAAAGGAAAGAGGCTACTGGGCACCAACCGTACAATTACTGAGAGTGAGGTCAAACTTTGAGATTTGTGTGGAACACCCTCACAATCCAATTAAATGCTTTTCCAATTATGCAAACCACCCATCCAAGGCATCCTACGAAAGTGTAGAGGATTATGTGCAGACATGGAAGCCACTCTGTGAAATGGAATCAGCTGCGACTGCTGTAGATGATAGCGACTGTGTTGTGATAGAGGGTGTGTGCATAGACTGGACGGCTTCCCTGGATGGAACCACCCAAAGTCTCTCTGGAACCTTCTCTCTCCCTATAGAAAGCATTAAGAAATGGGCAATTGAATTTGACCTTGCCAAGTGTTTTCTTTGTATACGAAAAAATGTTTTAAATCCAAACTTATCGGATCACCGTCACAGCTCAGAGCTTGATCCAGATTTCTTCACATGGGTGGCTCATGGTGTAACAACTCAGTTTAATGATACATCAGACAACACCAAAAAGAAGTCAAAAATGGTACACTTTTACATCAAGTACGCATCCATGAAGCTTCCAACGTTGAAAGCAGATGCCACCTACACAGTTGAAGTGATCCCTAAACTCCTTCCAGACATGTAAGCATTTCATAACAGCCACACCCATTAGATTATCATTTAAACATACAAACAAACAACAAATGACACGCTGATATAATGTGTAATCTTTCTGCTTTTCATCCAGACGGAAGGAAAGTGCTGTCAATAATTTACCCTCGGCCAATGACCTTGTTAAGAGCATTGCCCTCAAGCATCGGATTGGAAAAACAGGTATACATGAATATATGGAGGTCCTACGTCTATACATGAATATATATCCTCTGCTATTAGGTGCTCCCACAGTATATGCTGCGGTGCTATTATGGCATACCAAACACCCAGCAGCCCCTGCTGCCCTGGCGCTTTGCATGTCACAAAATAGTGTTTTCTTCTATTATAAGAGCTGTACTCTTGTCACAATATCATAAACCAGGGCCTGAAGTTCAATAGTGAATTCCAGCCATTGTGCACATTTGTTTCTGTCCTGTAAGTTTCACACTAACAGAAATTTCCACAAAGATACATGAACCTTATCAAGGGATTTTAACAACTTTGACAGGAATGATACCAGCTGTATACAAGCACATGCTTAGGAGACAGTCTGCACCCGCAGGTCTGCCTACACTCAATGAAAGCCAGTTTAATGCTTTGGAACAAGCCCTGAATGGCAAATTTACCCTAATTCAAGGTCCTCCAGGTAACACACCAAGCATGTACACCATTTGTAGTGCATATAAATTTAAACACACATGCATGTTAACTTAAACAAATTCAACAGACCCAACGCTACAGGAACAATGTTTTCACCGCTTCCAACTAAGACATTTTATTGTTTTGTGATTTATAGGAACAGGAAAAACTGTTGTAGGAGCTTATATAGTGCACTGGTTCTGTCAGCTAAACTCTCAGAAAGCTCAACACCAAAAGGAAATTAAAGAGAAGAAAGAGGTTATTCTGTACTGTGGGCCCTCAAACAAATCTGTGGATGTAGTTGCAGGTTTGTGGATGTTTGAGAATTTAAGTGATCAGATGATTTGTCTGTCTGTTTATCTGCTTATTTTTGTGTGTTCAGAATATCTGCTGAGGTTTGGAGCACAGCTGAAGCAGCTGCGTGTGTACAGCAGACAGATGGAGATGCAGGAATTTCCCTATCCTGGCAGTAATCTACAGCTGTCCAACAAATCCCTGCGTCAGGAGCACTCCAAACCTGAGCTCAGGTACAAGTCGGCACTCACTGTACATGCCCAACTCAACATTCAGCGCACATCACTGCACATGCCCAACTCAACATTCAGCGCACATCACATCACTGCACATGCCCAACTCAACATTCAGCGCACATCACTGCACATGCCCAACTCAACATTCAGCGCACATCACTGCACATGCCCAACTCAACATTCAGCGCACATCACTGCACATGCCCAACTCAACATTCAGCGCACATCACTGCACATGCCCAACTCAACATTCAGTACAAGTACAGTATAAAGCACACTGCATTTACTCCATATGAACAGACAGATATTCTAAAGTTTCATAATCAAACACAAGATGCCAAACATGCTTTGTTTTTTACTTTGAAAACTAAGTGACAACATGAACAGCTGAGATCAAGGGCAATCACTGGATACGGTTTGATACGATTGTCTCACCTGCATGTTTCTCACTGCAATACTTAACAATGTATTGCAATACATTGCATTGTAATACATAGCAATACAGCAACAACAGCACCTGTAATCCCTAACGCTGTATAAGTATGTATGTATGTAGCTTTTCACGTTACTATGTTCAGGGGCATCACACTTCATCACAGGATTCGAGGAGATCACAACCCATATGCCAAAGCTATAAGGCACTTTGATGCAAGAATTGAGAGTGACCCACATTTACTAACAGATGGAGACATAGAAGAGTAAGTCGTTTTCTCTGCCATTTCTTTACGTCAAAAACAGCCAATAACCTTTCCAACAATTATTTGGACTATGTTTTGCAGTCACTCCAATATTGGGTAATAAGTTTACTACTCTATTAAGAAAGAACATTGTGCTCTACCTTCAATGTGTTCTGCTTTCTGCAGCAGTTGTGAGTGCATGTGTGCGGGGTTATCTGTATATGCGTGTATATACACTGCACCTCATAGTGCACACTGTGTGCATGACATCACTGTGTGCGCCCTCAGATATAAGAAGCTCTTAAATGCTGCACGTTTACATGAGTTGCAAGCGCATGATGTGATTCTGTGCACCTGCACGACTGCCGCCTCCCCCAATCTCACTAAAACAGTCAGTGCACAACAAATCGTTATCGATGAGTGTGCCATGGCAACAGAACCCCAGACACTCGTCCCCTTGGTCAGCTTCAAACCTGAGAAGGTCAGTGTCGTGACTCGCTAACAGCTGGATTAACCTTTCTGAAGTTGTTTGGCCTCCCAAACCAACGTTCCTGTTCCCAGTGTGATCTTTGACCTCCTGCAGGTTGTGTTGCTGGGTGATCACAAGCAGCTGCGTCCAATAGTGAAGAACGAACATGTACGCAGACTGGGAATGACACGCTCTCTGTTTGAACGTTACATGGATAGAGCGCTACTGCTGAACACCCAGTACAGAATGGTAGGACGCTTGCATACTCGCATTCTACACTTCAATACACAATAAATACACACAACTTACTGTGGGCTTCTTTCTTCAGCATAAAGACATTTGTAAATTCCCATCGGATGAATACTACCAGAGTAAACTGTTAACTGATGTGCCGGAACGGCCCAGCATACTGCATGCAAAGACAGAGACAATGAGACAAAGCAAACACACTCTGTTTGGAGATGTAAGAGGCACCGAAATCAGCTTGGTTGTTTCAACTGCACGGGGAAACGAGAATTCAAAAGCCAACATCGCAGAGGTTAATAAAGCTGTAAGTGAATGATGGTATATGCATGCCAAAAAGCTCAGAGCATGTAAACTCTTTGTGCATCAAACATATTGAGACTATTGGGATGAGATTAGGAATTAGTTTAAGCAAATTAAAATAAAACGCAAAAATAAGCACATCCATTGATATTACAGATGTGTATGTGTGTTACTGTGGTCAGATGAATCAGATGTGTATGTGTGTTACTGTGGTCAGATGAATCAGATGTGTGTGTGTGTTGCTGTGGTCAGATGAATCAGATGTGTGTGTGTGTGTTGCTGTGGTCAGATGAATCAGATGTGTGTGTGTGTGTTGCTGTGGTCAGATGAATCAGATGTGTGTGTGTGTTACTGTGGTCAGATGAATCAGATGTGTGTGTGTGTTACTGTGGTCAGATGAATCAGATGTGTGTGTGTGTTACTGTGGTCAGATGGATCAGATGTGTGTGTGTGTTACTGTGGTCAGATGGATCAGATGTGTGTGTGTGTTACTGTGGTCAGATGAATCGGATGTGTGTGTGTGTTACTGTGGTCAGATGAATCAGATGTGTGTGTGTGTGTTACTGTGGTCAGATGAATCAGATGTTTGTGTGTGTATGTTAAAGATGTTTCTGACAGGCTTTGTAATGTTGAACAGGCTGATGTTTGTGATCAGCTGGTCTCAGTGGGAGGTGTGAGGCAAGAGGAAGTTGCCATTCTGTCCCCATATAACGCCCAGGTGGCCCTGATCAGAGAAAAACTGAGTGAGAGACAGCAGCTGAGGAGAGTCACTGTCACTACAATCACAAAGAGTCAAGGTAATCTTCTTACATTCTCCTCCTCTGTGTGTTTCCTTCACCTCCTCTGTTTCTCTGATCATTTTTATGATTCTTGCAGGATTAGTCATTAGGCAACTGTGACAATTAAGTAACTGTGACGGCATAACTAGAATTGCTAACACCGCTAACTTTGCTGTACCTATCCTGTAGAGCATTAGCAGTAGGATAACGCTGACACTGTAAGTTTCAACCTTAGGGAATGCTTGTACTGATGAAATGTGAAACGTCTTCAAAAAGTGTCTGCCAAACGCCATTTAAATACACTTTAGGGTTCATTGTGGCCTACTGACCATATACTGGTTAGCCCTACATGCTATCATCTACAGCTCCAAAGAACACACTGTATCACACAAATGAATAATACACTCTGTCCATCTCTATTAGTCTTAAACAGTAATAGAGTTAATGAAATTAGTCCAGTAAATGAAATGATAATAAATGAAATCCAACCACACAGCCATGTTGTTGACTTCAGCTTTAGATGTTGTATTCCTGTGATGTGAATGTGTGTGATCATGATGAAACCGCAGGTAGCGAATGGCGGTATGTGATTCTGTCAATGGTACGATCCTGTCCTGGTGAGGAGATTGAATCTATGCCTTCCAGGGAATGGCTCTCCAAACACATCGGCTTTGTGGGAGATGAGAACCAGATCAATGTAGGCATAACAAGAGCACAGGACGGGCTATGCATTCTGGGTAATCTCTAAATGACATTACAAACATAGTTTATCAATAATAAAACACTCAATACAGACTCATATAATTACAAGGTTTTACAGAAAATAACGTTAAATTTCATATAACGGAATCCCATTACATTTATTTATAATAATTTTCATTATTATATTTACAGTATGTTCAGTATGACATGTTTAATTGGTCTGTGCTGTAGGAAATCAGGAGTTACTGAACTGCAGTCCCGCATGGAGGAAACTACTGAAACATTATTCAGGTCATAGCTGTGTGGTCTCTGCAGACCAGATCACCGTACATACTGTCCGCTGAATACATCACTTTACACAATACATTCAACAGTTTTAATAAAATAATATACTCATTATTTTACATGAATTTATAAGAGTTAAAACCTTTATACATGCTTTAGAATCTGTTTTAATTACCATCAACATAGTTTAGCATTAAAATAGTGTTTTTAATTTAAAACAATAGAAACACTTGAAGAGCAAATGATGAAATGATATTTGTAGCTTTTCATACAGCAGCTGCTGAGAATTAAAACTCTTTAAAGAAAATAAGTAACTCACAATTTTGTATGTTTTACACATAAATTTGCAACTTTAATGACAAAGTTTGGTGTTGAAACCTCCGTTGTGAAGGACAGCAAATGCTGAGCTCCAATGTTAACGTTAGTTTGGACGTTAAGTTTACCAGTGGGCTCTAAACAGGTGAATTCCTAAAAGTGCAATAATGCCCAATGGCCACAAGATGAAAATGTCCTTAATACAGAACAAACTATCATTACAGCCATTATCCTTATAAACAGACTAAACTACATCTAAATACAAATGCTAAATACATCTAAATACAAAAGCTGTCTGTGAGGGGCACTTCCCACTGATGTCCACAGGCCTGCAAAGTTTGATTCCAGCCATAATGAATCACACCTAAAGCTGATCTGGGACCTGTCAGAAGCACCTATTCTTTAAGACTGGCTGCTACACTGATCATGGTCCAAACTGAACGTTTGCATGTTGCAGTCGATACCCTTCATCAGGGCTGATCAACTCAAGACACAAACAAAATTAGAGCACAAGTCTCAAAACAATAATGCTAACAGACTCTTATAGCCACACAACATGAACAACCAGCTTTTAAACCTGGAACAACATGAAACTGGTGATGGTAATATGCTGTCACTATGTTTTGTATGTTTGAGGCTAAGGTTTACTGTTGTGCACTGTTACTGTACATTATTACGTCAAGGAGTTGATCCCCATGTTTCCAAGTATAACATGAATCTTGGTGTGATGTCACTGACCACTTAATGCTAATGACAGCTACGCTTACAAATATACTGACTAATGATGAACAAACACTCCAAAACAATTGTGTTTATTATGCTCTTTTATATAAAACTAAAGCCTTTTGTAAGTACAGCAGTAAAATAAATGTGTTCATTGAGCTCAACACCCAGCCGGCAGCTCAGAAACACACCTGCCGCCTCACACCTCGTGACGGCGGCTACCGTCCCAGGTTTCGTGACGTACGGGTAGGTTTTTTGATTGAGGGTCACAACACGAATAATCTCCTCCAGATAACTCAACACAAACACGGTACCGAACTAACCCAACACGCGCGGTACCGAACTAACGTGAAGTACTCACCGATCTCACGCGTCCATCCCGTCATTCACCTCATCGGATGACGCGCTTCTGCAGACTCAACACTGATTGGCTGGTGTCAGTTAAATGCCACTCTGATTGGTCAGGTAGTTACTAAACGCAACAGACGCTGTCACGGAAGGATCGAACGGAAGTGCGTGTGACGTGTGACGTGTGAAACGTGTGCCGTCGGCTTGTGCTGATGCAGTTAAATGATATACAGGGAACCTTTGCTTTCTGCAGGATAATGTTGTATTATCATAATGGCTTTCTGCATACAAAACTTTCACTGCACACAAGAGATAAGATGTTCTCTGATTTTAATACTGGTGAACGTATATGTCAAATGTAAAAGTTGTTTATGCTGCTGTAGATTTTGGCTTTCCAACATTAGGAATACAGTTTGTGTGCTTACGAACAACTTTAAGCTGAAATGATTTTAAACTATGTTTCACTACTGCCTACACGACATGATTCAGTAAACATGCAACATGAGAAAATAACTTTAATTAAACCGAGACACATTCTTAAATCTAAGATGCTTAATCAATCAATTTTTTTCATTCCACATACCTCTTTCTCAGAAAGAGACATTTCTCACACTATATTATTCTGTGAAAAATAAAATAATTTTCTTCTTTATCACACAATTATATCATCACATTTCCTGA
>JBAJNP010010168.1:0-16874 GCA_036877545.1 Yasuhikotakia modesta
AATTGCATGGGGTGAGTCAGAGTGTAGGAGTGCCATTAGACTCCATTCACCTCCAATGAAAGGAGTGTACTTGACACCCCCCAAACATCCCCACTGATCTGTTTTGCTGCAATGCACCAACAAAAAAAACAGCCTGCTTCAGTTCTGAATTTACTCACAAAATTGAGCTCAGGTCTAGACTGAATCCTAAAGGATTTACAAGCGTTTTTCATTGCATCCTTAAATTAAAGACGTGGTCTTCTGAAAGAAAGTCAATTATTCGTCATTAACTTATTGATTTTTGGCCGACTGAAATATTGCTTTGTTTTTCTTTTTTTAATTAATTAATATTAAACCAGTTAGTCTTATTGATTCTGGGCTGTTATGTGGCAGTTCAACCTGAGGCATGTTTGTTTTGCAATAAGTGTTTTAACAAGTAATTAGTTAGCCGAGAGTGAAACCATCTCTCCTCTGTGTTTACAGCCGTTATCTTATTTCATTCAGACCAGCTACTGCTGCTTGAAGGCAAGCTGAAATTATCTAATGGGTAATTGCACAGACAGGATAATTATATACAATTTTCCTGTCTGAAGGGGCTTTACTTATTGAGTTTGATAATAATATTGCCACTGAACTGACACCTTTCCTCAGCGGCGCTGCGTGAATAGATCATGTTTAAAAAACCCTTTAGTATGAATTACCAACATTTACATTTACTCTGTACCCAGTTATTCACATTATATCATACAAATTCATACATTATATTCTCACTAATAAATACACATATTTAGTTTATAGAGCATTTACATAAACAGTATTTAATAGCATGGGTAACTTCTCGATTACGTCATTGACCAATTACACGTAATCTCATACAACCACACGTTTTAAATGCAGCAAACTCAAACAATGATCAATTTGGCAAAAAAACACCACTTTCTATGTCTTTATGTTTTTCTATGTCAAACATTTTTGTTTATTGCTTGATTCGCATTAGAACTCGTGTAAACAGATTCCGTCTGATCTCAGATCAGTGGCAGTCAGTGCTTGAAGTTACGATCCATCCGTAATAAAGTGGGCCTGCAGCTTCAAGGTAAACACTTGTGGTTTGACTTGTAACATTTGGTATTGGTAGTTAAATAAACTGTAAACTTGGTAATGTTAATAAACGTTTTCTCCACAGGAGAGATGAACTTCACTTCAGGACCAGATATACAACAGCGCAGGACGTTCATTTGCGCTTTAAAGCGCCACATTAGGTAAGTGCATGAAGTAATAAATGCGAAATTACGTGATAAAAACTATTCGATTGCATTAGGACTGTTTATTAATAAACATATTAAACAGCATTTTAATTTGCATTAAACAGCATCAGATTTAATCACAAATACGTTTGCAAATCAGGGCTGACGTCACAAAACACTAAAGGCGTTTAAGCAATAAATATATTTGGGACACAAGTCAAAGTTTAACATTGGTGTTGTTTTCTCTTTTCCCCTAGTTCTTACATGTGAAGAGGGTTAAAACACACACTAGATAGAAAAGATTTTCAAGAAAGAAAGAAAACAGTTTTCAGGGAGATCTTTTGCATGAAGATCTTTGTGTCTCTTGGCTATAAACACCATACGCTGTATTCAGTTGGTCTTTACATGCTGTGCTAATGTTAAAGTTTCCTGTCTTCTCTTCTCTACTACTGGATAATGTTTTTTCTGGGTGTCCATAATAACATCCTGAATGGATGAAAATGGGCCATTTTGTGTGTTTTTTCATGTGCATCAATTGACGATCATTCAGGCAGAATATTCAGCCATAAAGTGAGTCAGTGCCACCAGGTCTGGCTGCATTTCTGTTTATCTGAGTCTGTGATGAAGTAAATGAATGAATAAGCACTTGTTATGAAAGCCTTCTGTTAGCATAAAGCTAAGTTATGCACTGCATTAGTGAGTGTTATCCACAGCAACAGCATATAAAGCCATCGTTACGTGAGGTGTGGATGTGATGGTGTGATAAATCTTCAGCTAGTCTGTCTCTGGGTGAGCTTGGCTTGGCACTGAGCTCAGGTGACGTCAGTACAGGGGTCTCCAGGGAAGAGGCTGAGTCAGAGACTGGGCTGCGGCCGCAACAGCGTCACACACACGGATTTGCATTTGCATTTGCATTTGCATTCCTCCATACATGCCTGTTTGTTTATTCCTGTTGTGTTACGTTACAGTTTTAATTGGTTGTTGTGGTGAGGGTCAATTTATTAGCATGATCTATGTATGAATGCATTAAGGATATAAGCTTTGGCAACACACACACACACATGCATGCATGCATCCATGCACACACACACATACATGCACACATGCACTCACACACACACACACGCGCGCATGGGTTTTTAACTTCAGAAAACTGCTATTTTAAATGTTTAAACTAGATCAAACATATAATTTATAAGCTTGTTTTCTCACAAGGACCAAAGGTTTAAAATGTATTGGTATTGCTTTATGTGTGGAGACGCTTTAAATACCAGGTCCACAAATACAGACATGTTATGTTTCCTCAAGGCTAGCTTTTCAGGAGCTTGCTTGAGTGTGGTGGGTGTTTTTCAGAGCTAATGAAATGAGTTCTGTTGAATATAATATTTTCATCTTTGAATGCGCTGTGAGACTGTTTGCTCACAAAGGACTCAGCACGGAGGCCACAAAGACAAGCAGTGGAAATTTGTGATTCACGTCATCGTTATTAGACGGCTTTTGCGTAAGTCGTACCTGAGGCTCTGCCAGAGCTCACGACTGATTCGTGATTTTCTGAGAGATACAGACTTACAGGGAAGGAAGAAGTGAGACGAACGCTTGCCAAGTGGCCATTAGATCTGCCATCTGGCCCAGCACGGCTAGAGTTTGTTCTGTCTTTCATTGACCAATCTCATGAGAAATCTGATTCATTTCCCAACACAGAAACAGAGACAACAGGAAAGATGTTTGGAATTCTGCAAATTGGGATTGGTAATTGCTGGAATTACTTTGGAATTAGAAATGTGTCTACTGCTAATAACATATGTTGGCTGTTATGTTTATGTGTTATATAGTGTGTGTGTGTGTGTGTGTGTGTGTGTGTGTGTGTGTGTGAGTTCATGTGTTGCCTAGGTAACAGCATGTCAGAAATATAATTTAGAAATACAATAATTTTTCTGTGGAATTTTGTCAAATACAGTGAATGATTTTTTTTCCTTCTATTTGGAACAAAACCTATAAAGGTTTCAAAACTGTTGTACTGTTAAATGTTATATCCAGCTAACAGGGAACGTTCTCAGAACATCGGCTAACATTCTTTTATTCAGAAGTTCAGGGAACGGTTTTGCAGTAACTTTAGCACATTTAACATGTTTTTCTTGGTGGAACATTTAAAAACGTTTAAATAATGTTCTTAGGATCAATGGAAATGTTAAGAAAATGTTCTTACCACCTAAAATTGGTTAGCTGGCCTCCTGTATTACACAGAGCTTCATCTTTCTGTCTTTCCTCCACTTTCATTTTTTTCTTTCTACTACAGACAACAGCGCCCTGATAAAAGTGCAGCAACGAGGGACAAATTGCCCAGCAGCTGAATGATGCTGTCAGTGCAGTGTGTCGGCTCTTACCCTGCCACAGAGGTTATTACTCACAAATAGATCTCTCAATAAAGCCGGCCAGACCCATGAATGGCTCATTCAGCTCTTCCACTAAACAGGACGAGATAAAAGGATGGAAAGAATCCACACAAGCAATATAAATATATGTAACAAGCATGAAAATTGCCACTCAAAGCATCTCTTTACTGTCTGAATTCAATTCCACAAACGGGTCAGTAACTACTCAGACAACAGGCCAATGATAAGAATACAAGCACAGAATGTCAACAGTGACCAGTTTTGTGCATTATAAACACCGGACACTGGCCCCCTGACAGCGTAGTTCATTAAATGAGAATTTTAGCAGCGAGAGAGACTGTTTTAAAGTTACTATGCAAGCAACTTTGGAGAAATGAGTCACATTTCATTAGTAATGGCATTTTAATTCCTGACTGACCACCTGTTGTGTCGCAGCTGGGCTGTGGAGTCTGAATAGCAACCAAAACATTCAAACCTGCTCTTATGGCGACGTTTCCGCGCAGCTTGTTATTCTGTTGTGAGCGTAAAGCTGTTTACAAAAGACCCCTGAAAATTTAGTTCTTAGCAAAGACAGTCTGGTGCTTTTGTAGCAGCGAATGTATGATTCATATTTGCACATAAAATTATGTCTAATTTGTCATTGACTAATGTGGTTTATACCGAAGACTCCAAATCAGTTGTTTGGAGGTTGAACCTTTGCTGACACAGCCTCTGACACACTCCTGTCAGGTGTTGCTTCTGTGCTCACAGTTACCTACAAGACCTGCCCAACCTACTGCTGAGGTCTCTCTACCATATTCTTTCTCTCTCTCTCTCTCCCTCATGATTATAAACGTTTAGTGTCTCTGATTTCCGCTCGACTTTTCGTGCTTCTTATGAAAGGAAATGACATCCATGGATAAGTGGTCCCTCTCACAGATTTGCCCTAAAACTACAGTTGAACTTTGTAGGGCTTGTATTAATCCCGTCTGATTGACCAAGGCGAGAGCCATTCATTCGCCCTGGGGCCTGTGCTCGACCGCAGACCCACGTAAAAACTGCGTCATTGGTGGTGAATGAATTTGATCTGTTTCTCCGTCTCTGACAGACATAATGTGGATGAAGCTGTTTAGGTGACAATTAAGCCACGATCTGCTCAGACGCTGGAGCTCATTAAGACTTGATTTTGATTAAAGGAGAGAAGAGACTTAACTCATTAACTCTGAAACCCACCCACTGGTGTTCAAGCTCATACACGGCCCCTCAGACAGCTAACAGGGAACGTTCTCAGAACATTGGCTTATGTTCTCTTAAAAGTTTGTATAAAGATATATATATATCAAAAATGTTATTTTACTTTTTTTTATTGTTTCTGCTGCTCAATAGAAACATTAAGGAAATGTTTTTACAACCTGAACATGTTAGTTTGATAAAAAAGATAAACACTATTTAAGAATTTAGCCAATTCTGTAATGCTTTTAAAGCATTCTTAAGAACAACATTTTTGATACATAACATTGAAAATATGTTCTTCTAATATTACTGCAGGACTGTTTTTGATAACTTTGGGATCTTTTTTGAGAACATTCCCTGTTAGCTGGGTAGTCCTGGGTAGACTTGATTATTTACATTATCTACATGTATGTTGAAGCAGTTTGACCATTTAAGTAAAGAGTTTGTGTTTCTATACTTTTCTCCTCTAGAGAATATTAGTTCACAAGTGCGATAATATTAGAAGAGGACATTAAACAATTTTGATAGGTCAACAAATGTTCTCTCATTTATCATTGTGTAAGCTGCTCCCGCTAATCTAATATTGTTATATTGCATATTGTGAGACCAAAAAACGCTCTTTATTTATGTTTCCATCTCCTTGTTTTATCAGAAATTAGGCTGTTGATGACAGAAATTTGCTGTGTTTCCTGTGTAGTCTGAGTGAAATTGCATATGATTAGCAGGAGAGTTTATCCTCCAACACTGAGAGTGTAATACATGCATGTGAAAACAAAAGACAAAACAAAAAATGCAGTAAAAAAACAAAAGTGCAGATTTTATTTTCAATGAATGGCAGTCAGAAGAAACGCACTCATTCATTTTTTAGGGAAAGATTAATAGATGAAAGAGCAGAGATTTGTTGTTTTCTTAATGGCAGGAACAGTATCTGACACATTTTCCCCCCGCAGCGGTGAAAAAACAGTCAAAAAAAGGAAAAAGAGCGAGAGTGTGTCTTCACCGAGCAAAGTCGAAAATGAACCTACGCAATACACACTCTATTTTTGAAGAAGCTATTTTCACTCAGGTGGGTATAAATTTGGTGGTGACTGGGATCCAGGAATAGTTTAACGGTGTGTATTTCCAGCGGAGGAGAGAGAGAAGAGACTGTTCGTGTTTGGAGAAATGCGTGATTCATACACCCCTGTCTGCTGACCCGGTGTGACGAATATTTAATGGCTAAATCCAAACTCATGCATGTATTTTTGTCCATTGGCTAATTTTGGATGATTTCAGTTTAGCCCCTTCCTGCTGTCAGATATGTTTCCATGGTTTCCATGCACAAGAAATGTCAAACATGGAACATATTGGCTTTATTCAGGCTGTTGTGTAGCTGTTTTTACTCTGTGTAGCTTTTTGTGGTGAGGGTTCAGAGTCTAGGTTTTTCATTGTAGATTTTTTCCTGTATCATGTTTTGACAGATTGTTCTTGCAGCATTTTGTCTCGGGTAAAGTTTGTAACCACTCGGTTTGTGTGTGTGTGTGTGTTTGTTCTTCAGAGAGATTGTGTGGCTGTGTTAGACAGTAAAGCTTTAGAATGCAGCAGATTGCCCTCAACTCTGTCTTTATTTCAGCTGCTGCTGACTTTGTGAATGGACTTATGCTCCGCCTGTTTCTCAGGTGCTGCGCTCTTATTGGCCGATATATCTCCGCAAGCAAACTGCATCATAGCACTCCAAGTTCCATTAATGGCTTGCTCGCCCCCTCCCTCTCTCCCTGTTTCTATTTTGTTTTCAGCTCACACTTCATGTTTTCTCACATTTTACATTTCTTTATCTCTTCAAACAGCACAGTCTTTGTTGCCTAATTGTAAATTTCTCCTGTTTTGTTACATTTCTTCTGTCTTGCTCTGTGTATCTCTCTCTAATCATGTCACAGGGAGGGAAAGGGTTTTATTCATAGCCCAGATGGGTAAGAAATCAATTGACAAATCACATTCAGTTGTTTCGAGTGTCACAATAGTTAAAATGCTGGAAACGTGTGCGTGCACGTGTGTGTGTTTGCGTGCGTGCCTTTGTGTGTGTGCCTGCATGTGTGGGTGTGTGTGTGTACGTGCATGTGTGTGTGTATGCGTGCTTGTGTGTGTGTTTTCATGCATGCGTGCGTGTGTGTTTTTGCGTGCGTGCGTGTGTGTGTGTTTTTGCGTGCGTGTGTGCATGTGTGCATGTGTGCATTTGTGTGGCTGTATAAAGGTGTGTCTGTGTGCACAGAAACCGAATTAGTAAGTGTGTGTGTGTCTGCATCCCAACATAACTGTATATTGTCACACATTTGGTACACGTATGAGAACTGAACTACAACCTTTTATTTAAGTCAGTGATGAGAGAAGAGAAGCAGACACAGCAGGCATAGAAACAGTGAGTCACACACCTGTTTATAACTTCAGTTTTTAGTGACGATGAAATACATTCTTGTACATTGATGAATCTCTCGTCACATTTGTGCCAATGCTGTCCGGATCTCTCATTAGGGATTAAGGGTTGAGGTGACAGTTAGGCTGTACAGAATATATTAGACAGAACCTGTTTCCATGTCTGTCAAAAGATGTTTGTTGTGCCTTTGTTCACCGATTCCTCAATACTTGTAGCTGTGGGAAAGTTTAGCTCTCAGGAACTCTTTCAGTTCTCTAAGAAATGTACTTTTAGTTCCTTTAAGAACCCAAAAAAGTCTTTCTGGATTTTTCTGGAAATGTTGAAAATATACATTTTTTAAAATGTTCTATTAATGTTATTACTTGTTAGTTTATGTATGTCAACATATTGTTAACATACATAAACAATATTTAAACATTTTAAGATTTAATTTAATAAATGAACTAGCTTTAATTCTGCTCATATGTGTGTGTGTGTGTGTGTGTGTGAACATACGATGACAAACAGCAGGAAGTAAATAACTGAAATGTGTTGAAGTGAAGGCTTGTGGATATATCTGTTTGGGCATGAGAGCGATACTGCTGGCAGTGTGTTTACGGTTGGTGGGGGGGCGCTGATTTATCATTGGCAGGGCGAATGAAGCTTGGCGGGGAGCGGTGATGAAAACATCCCAATAAATGAGTGTCAGCGATTAATCAGGGCCTGTCCTGTGGTCTGGAGGCATATCATAACTCAATCCATAAAGTTTGTGAGGAAATGATAATCTGGGAGAGTCAATTAGGCTGAGTGCTAATGCGTCTGAACTGCTGCTTAGGTGCTGAGAGGAGGGGCGGACACAGTGACCCTCATCACCATCAATCACTGCTAAAGAGGCGGTGCATCACTCCATATTTGGTCATGCTAACAGGGGTCGCTATCCACTGTTTAACGAAAAGATAAGCTAATACCCTCAAAGTTAAAGAGCAAGACTGACCAATGACATGCAAGTATAGTTACTTCACCACAAACATGACATTTTGGATTGTAGCTACCAGGAACATTGTACAGCGTGACGGGCTAAAGAGTTTTTTGTGCAAGTACAATTGAAGAGGGTAAGATGAGGAAGAAGAGGGAGGGGTGAGGTAAAAGTAATCCTCATTTTTTTATTGATGGAAGTAGGCGGTGAGGTAAAGAAGAGAAAGAAAGAAGAGGGAAAAAGATAAAATGGCACAGAAATGTTTTAGCACTTTTCTACACATTGCAGCTGTATGTGCTGCTGTTGGAGACATGCAAAGTCGTACCAGTGACATCAACTGCTTAAAACATGAAGACATGCGTATATAGACACAAATATTAACAGTTTGAGAGAACAGGAATAAAGAGTGAAGTGTTTTCTCCCCCTACTGACTGAAAAGCTACCTGACTAACACACACTGCATGCCTTAGTGGTCAAGCAAGGAAACATTTTTTGCATGTAAAATCCATTTACATGCAAAAGGTAAAAGTTGCATATTGAATTTCAATGGCTTTGTATTTACAAATTAAATTGTGATTGATCTTTTTTGTTGTGCTTCCATTTGACAATGTTTTAAAGCTGTAATTCTTCATTTTTGTCTCTTTGTCACCATGTCTGTGTATAAGCATAATATCTCTTGTCACTTCATCAGTTTGTCTGTACATACGTTGAAGTCAAATGAACTGACACTTCTCAGGAAATGGTACCTGACAGCTCGGATTATAAATCATTTTTATAAGCTTACCATTGTTAATGTAGGTGAGGTGAGGAGACTGTTGTGAACACTTGTCTACTGTACTTGCTCGATCATTTTAACCAAACAAAGTCTGCCTGCAACTTGTGTAAATGTTGAGTTTACCATTGTCACCATGTAGCTGATGTTTTTATGTTTTATAAACTAGACTAACAGGAAGGTCCAGATTAGTTTATCTGATCCAGCTCTTTTACTCTAAAATGTTCCAGTATTCATATTATTGGTTTGTGATTAAATGTGATGAACTGTGATGAATGTGATAAAAGCTTAGTTTCCAATGTTAATCATCAGCAATAGATCTGTAAGCTTAGTTTATCTGTTTGGTTGAGTTTATCTGTCCGTCTTCCTCAGAAAACATCTCGTCACATTTATGTAAGTCTGCAAGTCTACGTGCGCTTGCGTGTTTGTACTTTGAATCCGACATGAAAAGGCACTTCCATGCACAGATATTACCTTTCTAAAAATAAGGGGTGACGTCAAACTGAGGAATGTTTTTGGGCTGAGACGAGAGATGACGGCCCTGTTCTTCTGACCCTCAGAGCCTGAGTGAGTCAGTCTTTCATTCTCTGAAATCCTTCAGATGTAAATGTTGCTAGCATTGGTCTGGTCTAGTCTCTCATTCAGGAGGAGCGGTAATAAGGTTCTGAGAGCGAGTGGAGATGTGTGAACGATGAAGGTCACAGTAATTAAAAGGCAGTCAGTGGCTTACGTCAGGAAATTGCAAATGTATTATGGGATTGAACAGAGAGACGGTTCTTTAACTTGACATCTCTCGCTCTGGCCTTCAGACTCGTTCCTGGAAGGTCTTGTTTTTTTTCTTGCCTTCATTTGGTTAACAGATTGGAATTTGGATTAAAAACAGATAAGCACCCTTAATGCCATCTGGACACGGCTGTGTGTAATGACTTTAGGTGGCATTAACCTCAGAAAAAACCTTGTTCAATACTTAAATGAATTAAACAAACTAATGTGAGCACTAACTAATTGAACCAATCAGGGTATTACAAGAAAGCTGCAATGAAAAACCCATTTTACTGATTTTCTGGCTTCAAGCTCTTAAACTGAGACAAACAGATTTAATGATGAGAGGATTTTTCATTTTGTATTTTCAAAAAAATTACAGTTGTAATACTTTGTTCCTCATTGTAATAATGCATTGATATATTTTTAATTGTAAAATTGTAATTTAAATATAAATCATTATTGTCAGCTTTCCCATGGAAAATGAGGTACGTAAGAAGGATCTTCACTGATCTGTCGTGTACTTGCTCAGTAACTGATTTTTGTTTATTTTTACTCCTAAAGAAACATGAAGATGAAGTTCTGAGGTTCTGCAGTTCTGAGGTTCTGAAGTTCTAAGGTTCTGAAGTTCTGAGGTTCTGAGGCCAGAAGCATCAAGGTGAGCAGATGATGGCATGTCAGATGCTGAAGCTCATGAAACCTCATCATAGAATCTGCTTACTAATATCTTCTGTTTTTTTAACAGTTCTGCTCTTGTTCACGCTGGTTCTCCAGGCTCAGAGATGTGGCCTCCAGGTAAGATGAGCTTGGCAGAGTTCAGACTGACTTTCTCCATCCTTTATCCTTTGTTCTTTCTCTCTCACTCACCCACTCTGCCGTTCGTGACGTGCTGAGCTAGCGGTGTGCGTTGGCGCTAGCTTTTCCCCCCTTCTGCACAGGCTGCCATTTATTTTGCCAGCCTCACTTTTCAATTTCAAACCGCACTGCATGTGTGTGCAGTGTAAGCTGTTACGAGTTTTCCAGAGTAACACATTTCGAAACACATTTGCGCCGACACACAATAGTGCGTACAAACACACAAATGCACACTCACCTCCTTGGCAGACTCTCAGACAATGAATCACTAAAATTATCCTTCTGTGAATACCTGGAACTCCCAGAATTGGCGCAGACACCGTATTACAAATGAAGTAATTTGAGAAACCCCGGTTAACAGGAAGCGCTCAGAACATTGGCTATCCGAAAAGTTCTTGCAGTTCTGTTAGAAGGTCTTTTTTAAATTGTATCACAAACATTATTCTTAAGTTGTTGTTGTAACGTTTTAAATATACATTGTTGTTGTTTTTTATCATTATCATTATTATTATTATTACAGAATTAAGGTGCATGTTGCATTCTTTAAATGCATTGCAAAGTGTCACATCTGGATAAACGAGAGAAAAAAGGATTTGACGTCAGACGCTCACAGGCCAGAGATTTGAAAGGGATTTGTACAACAGCAGCACTGTCCAATCACGAGCCAGGGATGCGGAGCGGTGGGGGACGTGGTCTTCATTGATAATTTGTACTTGAACCATAAATAAATTGACAACTTACAAATTGTTAGCATTCCTGGACCAGAGAGCTAATCCTCAAAGCGAGGTCTCAGAGTTTGCTTTATAGATCAGGTGATAATATATACTGACACCTGGAGTCTCAGCGCTGGAAATGAATGCGTCTAAGAGTGTGAGCATGTGGTGTCATTCGTCTGATACCGAGACGCCTCAGCACCAGGGAAAAGAGGAAGAGAGTGAGAGAGGGAGGGTGTGAAAGACGAATAGATGTGAGGTTTATTTTTAGAGTTTCATTCATAAAATGCTACCGGTATTTTTGGCTTTTCATTCAGATTATAAATTAAGAAAAGCAGCAGTTTGCCCATGGGGTGCAGGCAGGGTGTCATCCAGGAATTAACAGGGCGAAAAATTGAACACAGCCTACGATTTTTTTCTCCTTTTTCCCGTTAGCTTGCAAATGAAGGCACAACTATAGCAGCTTATTAGTGGAAAATATTAGAAGTGTAACAGAAGTGTTTTCCAAACCACAGTTGTGTGGCGTAACGGCTCACATATTCATTTCTTAAGTGATAATAGAAAAATAATGAGAAATTATGTTTCCACCAGGAGCGTGGAGATGTGTGTACAGTACAGTCTTCAGTGTATTATTCAGGACAGCATTGCACAACTGACATTATTTATATATTCAATTAATATTAAAATAAAGTCATTGAGCAGTAGAGCTCAATCATGAAAAAACAATGAATTATGTCATCGTAGTTCCGATGCAAATGAATAAAGCAACAAAACTCTGGCAGTAATGTAATATGAGGATCATTCATAACAGCCAATTGAACAATATTGTGGTTATGAGAAACTTGCTGACTGCGTTCATGAGAGTGATTGAATATGATGTTATAATCACAGGACTCAGCCTGGGCTAATGCCGTTACATTAGAATAAATATCAGGGGACAGATTGCATTAGAAGTTCATTTTGACTGTCTGATCTGCAGATGAGATGAGGAAGATTGTGTCTGGAGTTTATTTCAGATTCATCTGCACAACCAATCAGCTGCTTTCGATTAAAGTGGCTGGACTCCAGGTGCTTCAGTGAAAAATGTTTCAGGACAGCTAGATGTTTTCTGGAATAATGCTGTGAGTGATAGTGAGGGAGGAGTGTGTGTTGAGGAGCTGTAATCCTGCTGTGTGGGTGGTTCGCTGTTTAACTGACCGCTGAATCTCTTCAGCCTTTAATCATATTTCAGGCGTGGATTAACTTTTATCAATGCGATTAGGTCTGGAATTTCCTGTGGTTCTAAATTTGTCTAATGGTTGTCGTGTTACACGCTTCCGTTAATCCGTACATTAACACTGCAAACCTGTGTGCGGGAAAATCCCGACCGAACGCGTGCTTGAAAAGATTATACATTACAAAACCGGAACAGGACAGGATGTTAGGACACAGAGATGGGGCGGCACGTACAAACACCGGCTGCGCTGTTGGAAAACAATTAAGGTTGTTTTATCAATCCAGCTAAGAAATGTAGCTTGTTGGAATGGTCCTCTAATGTTTCCGTTAAGTATCAGAAACATCAAGTTATTTGAGTCAGATTAACTTTATTAAGAACAGTACATTGTATAATTCTTTCAAATATTTCACTTTTACTTTTTCTAAAATGTAATTATTTTATATATGTTATTTAATTATTAAAGAAACATTCTACTTATGTTACTGCAAGAATGGTTAACAGAGCGTTAACCAATGTTCTGATAACATTCCCTGGTTTGAAGTTTTAACTCACCTCCTCTATTCATGCATTCATTGGCAAACAGAAATTGCAGTCATTTCCACATATCACTGCAGAACACAGGCTGTGTGCCAAACCGGGCCATGTTTATAAAATAATGAGATTTTTGAAAAGCTGACCCTCAGGCCATGGGTTCTGCTAAGAGCCGTGTGAGTGAGTTATATAATGACAACCGATTTTTTTTGAGTGGCGCTCGTCTTCAGCATATTGGTGGAGCTCCCGGCTTCATGAATCTTTAAGGAGTCGCTTCCATCTCATTGTGTCTAATGTGAGAACACACTTAATGGTGTGTCTATTTCTGTTGTTTAGGGCCGCGTTTGACGTCAGCCCATCACGCCTGGAGTTGGGTTCATGTCGAGGCTTGTTCTCATTATAATGGCTACGATGAACCTTAATTAACAAGCCCAAATCAGCCCGGTTCAGTGTGTCACACTGAACAAAGTTCCTGCACTGTGTTTGGTTAAACACTGCCAGCAATAAAGCGTGTTTCAGTGTGAAAACATGACTCACCAGAACCAAAGGTCTTGCAAATGTTGTTCTTTATTTTTGCCCTGAACAGACAGGTGGTGTTTCTTTGGATTTGAGGGGGAATTCTTTGTGCATTCAGAGATGTTATCCTTTGCCCATATTGAGGCCTTATAAGAAATTCTATAAATTGCATTTATATACATTTTTTAATAAATTATTGTGTAACAGTCATTTTGTTATCAGAACATAATTTTCTGTTTGTGTTTGGTTGAGGCTTAAATGAGTAGATATTAGAAGTGACCGGGATTCATAAAAAGATGTGTGTCATCCACTATATATGTATGTGTGTGTGTGAGAGAGAGAGAGAGAGAGTTTAAACACCTACGTTCTACCAGACAGCGTATCTCATTGAATGTGTCATTTGTTTAAAAAAAGCCAAACTTTCTCATCAATTTTTTGTTAGAATTGATGTGACTGATTTAATCATTCCATCTGGACATTTAAGACCCCAAGCTGTTAGCAAGAGAGCAATTTTTTTGTCTCACATAGGTTGGTAAGACCTGAGAAACTTTACACGTGTAAACAGAGCAGAGTTGTGGTGACTCCATTGTGACACCTAGTGGCAGAAGAACATAAACAGGTACGTTACCTTGCTGGCCTGACGCTTACATTGGTCGAAAATTGTAAGTATGTCATAATCAGCAACAACTTTAGGTTGTAAAAGTTGAACCCATGTCTAACTTACATGTCCTCATGTTTTTCCAGGACTTAGAGTTTCAGCCAGAAGCTGCGGTGTGCAGACATCTCAACTCTTTATCTTTAAAATAAAACTATTAAAGGGTTTGCTTCAGTAGGTAATGCAAACTTTTCAGAATTTCTCATTTTTACAGTGTGTAACTATGTGAGTGGCAGTTTAGTCAAGTTTCAGAACAGCTGGACCTAAAGACCCAAAGTTTGTAAATTCACATAACTTAGGAAAAACAATCATTTGTTTACATCCAGAAGGTTGCCACAGAAAAGCCAGTCAGACCTCAGGCGTACTGTGTTTGTCAAAATACAAGATTAATGAGCCGCTGTTTTGAGGGAATTATGGCAACTAGAGCCCCAATGACAATAGCATGCAGATGACTAGTGTTAGCTACTGTTAGTGCCCTATAAGGTTGTGGGTTTGCTGAGAGCTGTAATGAATGCTAGCATTCATGTTGCGAATTATTTTGGAGTGAATAATTTGATGTTTCATTTTTCCTGTCTCAGTTTGTTATGCAGAAATACCTATAAGTGTGTTCTAAGGTTCGATGGGTTACCATGGGAAACCGTGTGACATCTTTTTTTGGTTTCATCACTCGACTGCAGAAACATGGTTCTGGTGTTAATCACAGAACAGAACAGAACTCGACCCAATATCACGGGCTTAAAATGGTACCTGATTACTTGGAAGGAGTGTGAGATTTGAACTTCTGTCAGACAGTTATTAACTGATATTGTGCTGTCTGAGTGTCATTGCAGATAAAGGTTAGAGGGATTACTTCTGTTAATAAGCCACAGCAGAGATGTAACATGACATTTCTTGGGTTTTTATACATGAAGGGTCATTTTAAACCCTGCATAAATGTGACCTTGAGTTATCCTTATAGTTTACAGTTAAATAACCCCTAGTGATCATTTTGCATTGTGCTATCGCAAACACTGGGTTAATGTTCTTATTTGCATATTATGAGGTCAACATGTGAACATTTCTGTGATGAAGGGCATGAATATTTAATGAGGTAAGCACGGAAAGTTTGTGATTGGTTGCGGATGGTTAAACAATCCCACTGTAATATTATAGCACTGTAACTGTACTGCAAAATGCTGCCACAAACACAAACGTTTCTGTGACTTAGGAAACAAGAGTTTTCATTTAAATAAAATACAGCCATTTATTTGAAATATTTCACAAGGTTAGATAAAGCGCTGTACTGTGCAATATACTGCGTTGTATCATCTATATTATGTTAAAGCTTCACTAGAATTCAATAACAGATATAAAGGTAAGACACTAAATGTTGTGTAAAACATTACAAGTGTCAGTGTAGCAGAGAAATGAGGTTATTACATGTTGCATATTATTTCAGTAGCTGGAAAAACAATGTTTATCCCAGTTGCCAGACAGCCGCTATTCAACATTTGCCCTGGAGTGTTAAAGCATGTTTTTGGCGGTCCAACATGTCATGATGAAAGCTGAGGTTTTGCTCTGTAAATAAAAAATTAACCAGAAATAAATGTTGTTCTGCACAGGCCTGTTGATCCACGAACTCTGAGATTGCACAATAAGCAAAACGCAACAGATGACAGCTGGGTAAATCATCGCCTCAGCTAACAGGAAATGTTCACTAACATTCTCTGAAGGTTTTCTTAATGTTTAAGTTATCAAAACTGTTAGTGCAGTAATGTTAGTAGAACTTAATATATCATATATCAAAAAGTCATTCTTATGGTAAAATGGTTTTAGAAACATAGCAAAATTCAAAATGCATAATGTTTTAATTACCAAGAATTAAAAAAATGTGTGAACATTGCTAAAGCTTTCAAAATAACATTTTAAATGTGTTTGTTACTTAATGGAAACATTTTTACAAGCTAAAATTGTTAGCTGGGTCGAAGCCACATTTAAATCATGAATCTAATCCTTTCAGATGTTTATTTCATTTGAACTGTCTTCTTGATGGACACTTTGAGATAACCTTATCTCAGACTCATCTGAACTCATTTGTCAGTTACAGAGAAACGCTGTCAGAAACGAGTCCTGCAGATGATGCGTCTCGTGGGAAAGATCATGAGGTTTTTCTAATCACTGCAGCAGATGTGGTGAATTGTGTTGCTGTATCCCAAAGATTTGGGTGTAATTAGTTAGAGACTAAAATTCAATCCACAAATCCTGTTTATTAATTCTGATGAGTCATTGTGTGATTCACACACTCCGGGGACCGGCGTAGTGCAAAGGTAAAGCTGAAATAAATGAATCAGTTCTGTCTCCTCTTCTCACTGCCTCATTAAAGCAGAGTTACCACAAATAATGAAATATTCACCGTGCCTGATTTAATTTTCATGCAGAAAAAAATTTCAATTCTGCTGTTGTTTGTACGTTTAACCAGCGGGTGTGAAATGTCAGCTTTGAATGTAAATTTCAGCATCTGCAGAGCTCACGTTGTTTTTCCTCATAAATCGATATGAGATTCTTGATCATGCACCACTCATATCTGTGTGTGTGTGTGTGTGTGTGTGTGTGTGTGTGTGTGTGTGTGTGTGTGTGTGTGTGTGTGTGTGTGTGTGTGTGTGTGTGTGTGTGTGTGTGTGT
>JBAJNP010010169.1:0-16872 GCA_036877545.1 Yasuhikotakia modesta
TCCAGGCAAAAGAGCAAAAAGAGATCAGTGACTAAATTTTAATAACCCTGGTTGTTGTATAATTTTGCGATACTGTGTTTGTGTCATTGTGAAGCGTTGAACAATGGGACACCATTAGCAAATTCAGGCACACTGAGAAATTAAACTGCCATTTGAAAAATGGAGATATCAAATATTTTTACACAGTGTAACTTTCCTCAGGATGAATTAAGCAATAATCACTATCAGTGAGATAATGACAATGTGTTTCTGCACTATATAGGGGTAAGATTTCCTACTGAGGAGGAGGAGACAGCGTCTACCATGAAGAATCTTTATTGTAAGTTGCTCTCTTATGACAACCAATCATAAACCATATACTATATCCTAATTAAATATTCATGAAATGTGTAGGATAGCAGTAAACTTTCATTTTGAATGGTGCATTTTGTTGTATTACCATTTGCTTAGCTGAATGAACATTATTTAAACATTTTAAAGTCATGTTTAGTTATGTTTTTAGGTTCTTAAGAACAATGTTTATATAATGTTAGAAAAACATTGTTTCTGCAGGCACATTTTGATATTAAGAAAATATTTAGAGAACATTAGACAATGTTCTGAGAGCAGCCTTGTTAGCTGGAACCAGCATTCTATACTAGACACCAGTACTACAGCTGTTCTGTTGACCAGTTTGTCTGTACTAAAGCACAAACTGAATTGCCCTTCAATATTTTTTTTTACACAGCTGTTTTGTACATATGTCACCATCTATCCATCCTTTCCTGTGGTTTTAAAGATTGTAATTCCTTTATATGAAACATTTGTGAGCCTAAATGAAAAAGGGGGTAGTTTAGTGTGGTGGTATTTCCTGGTTTTCCAAACTCAGACAGTAGATCATGAATTGTAAAATGTATGTTGGGTCATGCATTCAGATGACAAAGAATGCAGTGGTGCTGTTTATGTTGAAGGGAGTCTGTAAATACCCTCAGTTAGCTGTCATACACTGCCCTCCTCCCACACAGTGTGTGTGTGTGTGTGTGTGTGTGTGTGTGTGTGTGTGTATGTGTATGTGTGTGTGGAGATGGGTTTTGTCTCAGCTGGGCTGTGCCTCTCAGCTGTGTGTTTCTGTGCTAAATAGTCACTTTCATGTTCATTGCTTTTCTTATTATTAACTGTGTGGATGTGTGTGTGTGTGCTGTGGTGTGTGTAAATAACTGTGTGATCGAGAAAGTAGCTGAATCACAGCTGAGTGAGTTTCTAAAGATTAGGATTGTAGCCAAGACAATGCTGTGCTAGACAGTGAGGAAAAAGTGTATTGACTGTACAGACATACACACATAACGCACAGTTGAACAGTTGTGTAATATGACTAGAGCTGAGGTGAACTGTTTCGTATGCGTGACTGAGGTTGTGTTTAATTTGGTAAAAATAAAAAGCCATTGATAATCTTCTTGAGCCACACACACCACATTTGTTTATAGATTTTTGTCAATCTGATCTGTGGTTCAGTTAAAATGGTGTGTGGCTTTGCTTTCTTCAACAGACATCAAATTGTCTTTGTTATCTCTTTACAGTTATCTCTCTTCACACCGGCGACACTGTAAGCTGCTCTCTGAAGCTGATACACCACAGGATACAGTGTCCTGCAGCCTTTTTCTGCCTATGCTTAGAAATGTGACCCAAGTGCAAAAGTGCAGCGTTTTCAGCATGAAAAACCTCTTCTACTGTCCTGCTTTCTCTATCTCCCGCTCTCTTGCTCCTCAGTTGTGTAGCATAGCAGTCTGTGCTGCTGTACCACAACACACAAAACCAGTCAGCAACAATTGGCAACATTCACACTAAAATACTGACACATGATGGGAAAATACTGTGAAAACATGCACACATGGAAGACTTGTTGAAAATATAGCATACTGCTGCAAAATAACAGAATAATGATGAAAAGATGGAAAGTTTTCCATTTTAATTATCGGTTAAATGGTTCCTGAAGACTGGCAGCAGGCAGATGCTTAAGGACAAGTCACTGTTTTGCTTTAATGAATTAGTTATTTAAGAACCTAGAGACCTAAATGGCAAATGCTATTGCTGTTGTATACTGCTGGAAAGATCACTTCACATGTTCCTTCCTATTTAGAAACCATCTGAAGGTCTTTATAACGCTGTGGGCTATCAGCTTGGCAGCCTCTCTGCATGATTTTTGTTCTGTTTCTCTAGAACAGTGGTAGTGGTGAGTTGAATCTGGGTCTATGGGCTGTATGTCCATAGATTAGGTTAATGCGCCGGAGGGGCCATGACCACTTAACACCGTTTCTTTCTACAGCAACATTTGGTGGTTTTACCCCATGCTTGAAGCCAGCAGGAGGATAAACAAGGGTTCTGGGCGGAGAGCGGTTGGCTACATCTACTCAGTATGGATTTCTAATATCTTACATAATTGCTTTACACTGCTGGGCAGTTGTGAGGCAAGTATTGCTGTTATTGGAGATAACACCAGGATGCATTTGAAACACACTTGAACATCCTCTCACGACTGAGATGAAGGACTATAACTGAGATGAATAATGTATATCATTTTCACAGAGATTAATACAACTGTATTATTCGGTTAACTGTAGGGTATTGGCTGTAGTAGCAAAGAACTAGAGTTGACAATGCGACAAACAAACAAGTTGAACAGACAAACTGCTCCAGACAATCCAGACACACATGCTCTGTAAGGTGGCACTGAATGCAGTCGATTATTAGATGTTATACTTCATCTGTTCTGCAAGACACCCTTAGAAACAAAAAAATCTCTGTTTTCTGTGCTTGTAAAAAACTATTTACTTAACCTTGTACAAATGTCTACATTGATTGTACAGCTGGCTAGACATACAGGCATAGAGCATTAACCACAACCCTGTGGTGTTCCTGTGTAGCTCAACTGGTAGAGCATTGCATTAGCAGCGCAAAGATTGTGGGTTCGATCCCGAGTAAGTACTGATAAAATGTATGTGTTGAATTCACTGTAAGTCGCTTTGGATAAAAGTGCCAAATGAATAGATGTAAATGTGTCTTAAATGCAAAGTTTATCCTACCAACACACTCGCAGAAACCCTGAATCAATTACTCACTCGTGCACTAAAAAGGGATCAATACACCTTTAGCTCTCCACCTCTCAGAGAGTTTTTGCCTATTTATCCTTCAAAGTCTTTTCATTAGGTTCATTTTTACATTGCTTGAAGCCCATTAGAGTCAAAGTCTGCATGAAAGCTACTAGATGATGGAATTAGCAAAGGCACACAGTGATCACAGAGAAACTAAATTGCTGTCTGTTTTGAACCCGGCTTAGCAGGATTACAATTTTTCATTACAGCATAAAACAAGCGAACAGTCATTAATTATGGCACAGCGCTCAAGAACAGTCATTGGCCAGGTCACAAAGAGCTGAGTAGATTTAATTTAGTACCCGGCTTCTGAGAACTGTTTCCCAACTGTTACACAACCCACAGCAGGAGAGCAATAAACAGCCATCTGACGCCAGTCCCAAACGCAGGACCCTGTATCTGATGAGAAATGGGAGAAAGAGTAACTTTTGAGATGCATTTGAGTTGCATTTGAAACGTCAAGGCAAGCAACAATAAATGCATTTCCCCTTTCAGCTCAGAGTAGCTCCGCCTCCAAATTAAATTACTGCAAAGGGCCAAAATCATGTAGTGCCACATCAGCCTGGAACTATGACAAAAGCCCACAAAGCGTGAAGCATGAACAGCCAGCAGTGGGCATGCTGTCGCATTAGCAATGCTAATGCAGCTACCCCATTATTCATTATTTACACAGCGCATTGATAAAAGGCCTGATTGACAGGCAGTGTGATTCTCAACACTGGGCCGCAGGGAACACGGAGGTTCCTTATGAACCAGATTTATGGGACAGTTATAGACTGGAGCTATATTTAGAAAGAGGTTCAAGGTCACATGCAGAGAAAAGGTTGAGTCCGCAGGTTTCCTGAGGTGAGAAAGCAGTGAAGAAGAGCTAAATCAGGTACCCAGCTAACAATTTTAGGTAGTAGAAACATTTATGTAATGTTTCCATTATGTAACAAAAACATTAAAAATGTTATTTTGAAAGTTCTAGGAATGTTTTTCAGATGTTATATTAACATTATTGCTTAATTATAAGTCTTACACATTTAATTATGCACTGTTTTTTAAATGTTAATGTTTTGTGTTTTTTTGTTTTAAAATTTAGCTTAATATTTTAGCTTTAAGCAATCTGGATCTGAATATGACCCATATACTTTTACAATTAAATATTATCACACTTCAAATGGATTTAGATTTGTGCTTTACATCACTGAATATGGTGCTGAACACAAGTGGTTTAAGTGAGTTAAAACCTTCTTAAGTTGCTTAAAGTAAGTCTGCTCAGCCAAAGCCAAAAAGATGAGTGTTACAATTCAGGACACACCCCGGGAAGGGAGGGAAAAAGAGAAAACCGACTGTCAAAACCTTCTTAAGGGATAATCCAGGCTGACTGGCCACGGGCAACAGGAATAAACTGTAATTCCATGCTCAAAATGCAAAAAAACACTCCCACAGTACATGAGGAAAGGGAGGCAGAAAAAAATGTTGCCATTACAAATTTGTTATTGAATACAATGTGCATTTGAGGCTAATTCATTCTGTAGTCATTCAGTGACATTCTGGTAGTCAGGAGTGTCTGCTGAAATCTTGGAGCAGGTAAAAATTAAGCACAAATTTATTTGAAGCAAAGACACGCACCAGCCCACAACATCAGTGGAACATTTTAATTGGCTCTGCATTCTTAGCAGGCTGAATTATGGGAAATGACACATTTGGAAACACAGATGCTGTGTGTGTCTCAAGCACATAAAGTGTACAATGGCTTGATGTTGTTGTTTTTTTCCTTAGCTGGTGGTGTCAAAAGACATGCAGCAAGACCTCAGAACAGGCTGTTTGGTACCAAGCTTGCATGCAAGACCTCTGTGCAGTGGAGAGGAGTCACACTACTGAACAAAAGGTAGATTTCTGCTTTCTAACTCAACCATCCATCATCCAGGAAGGACACAATTCTAATCCACTGTTCGGCTTCTATTCTATTTGTTACAGGCTTTGTAAGGGAATTTTATGGTCTATAAAGGAGCAGCAAGGAATCTCAGTTTCTTCCAAATGCCCATGCTTGTATTTTAGGTCAGCAATCTCAGGTGTTAATTAGCAGCTGTTATTTTCCTATTAAATGCAGCGTAAGGTAAACAGTGCAAAGCTTCAGGAAGCCTCACAGCTCAGCACTTTTCCCCTCAAATAAATCATTAGCAGCCTAAAGCTGGAGAGAAAGTTACACACCAGGAGAAGCTTCATATTATTTTCTTCTGCACACATTCTCAAAGAGGATCACTTACAATCCTATTCTGTTAACATTGTCAGACTAATAGGGGTCATAAAGGAGGCTACACATCCCCAAACATGGAAAAAACTGTATCTGTAAAGCTAATGTCACTGTTTTCCTACTGCAGCCAAAAGCTGAAACTTTTCAAAGTCTTAAATCTGCAGGCAGAAACTGCAGGCAAAGAAAGTGAAGCTACAATAAACAAAACACTGCGGTGATCTGTGCCAACACCTTGTGGTGTGTGTGTGTGTGTGTATGTATATGTGTGTGTGTAAGAGAGAGAAAGAAGAGAGAGTGTGTGTATATGTGTGATAGTTTCTGCATATGCTGTGTGTGTGTGTGTGTGTGTGTGTGTGTAAGAGAGAATGTGTATATGTATGATAGTGTCCGAATGTGCTCTCTCTGTGTGTGTGTGTGTGTGTGTGTGTGTGTGTGTGTGTGTGTGTGTGTGACAGAGAGAGAGAGAGAGAGAGAGAGAGAGGGAGTCTGTATGTGTAGAGTATTCTGGATGTTGTTGATGCATAGTTCCATGTGTCTGTCAATGTGAAACTCAACATTTCTGTTTGTGTTTTTTCCTCAGCTTATGCCCATCACATCAGCATACATCCAAAAGGTCGCTATGAAGTTTCTACTGAAAACGGGCTGATGAAAACAAGGGGGAAAAAATAAACAGAAATAATGAACCTCTTCTCTGCTGCTGCTTCACTGCTGCTGAGTCACACAATGCCACTCCACTCACCTGCTGCATATGGCAAATACAATGGTGTCCACCCCTGGTCCTGTTGGGCAGCACTGTCTTCTGGCTTTTGTTGGGCCTCTGAGTATTTTGGTCTTTGATTAATTACAGTTTTCCCTCAGCTGGTCCCAGAGCATAAAAATTTGGAGGCACAGGTGCAGAGGCTGACTGGCCGGAGGCAGCAAAAGCCACTAAAATCACAACCCATGAGTACCAAGACTGGACACCACCGACCTTTACCAGAGATGTGACGTTCTGCACTAGCCAGACACTAAAGCCCTGCCCTATTATTTGTTTCCTTGTTTCCTGAACTGAGCAAAAACTAAACTAAATGCAGATCATGGCTGGCTGAATGGGAATGTTTAGTGCCTGGCTGGGGGGCTTTGCTGGTAATGATGCCCACCATGATGAAGGATGACCATCCCCTCTGCATGTGGTGTATTCAAAGGGAACTCCATGTATTTCATTGTGGGTGCTACAGGAGGCTCCAGTCGGACCCACCGTTCATACCGCTATAGATGTTCCGGTGATGAGGGGACATCTCCTCTCCGCCTGGCCTCTTCTGTGCCACCTCTCGACTAGGGCTGCCAAACTTGCTGTGCTGATGCCTTAACATCTCAGGGCTCCCAGATATGACGCGCCCCTTCTGGAGATGTTCTGGTGTCCCTGATAGAAACTGTTTGGGTTCTGGACTACCACACATGCTACCCATGCTACCTCTGTGCTTCTGGAAAAGGTCAGGGCTGCCAGGTGGCTGAGAGGACACCAGCAGGTGTTTGGAGAACAGCTCTGGGTTGCCTCTGGACAGGCTCTTGCCTAGTTTTTCTGGACTGAGCCTCCGCAGGCCTTTATGGTCCGGACTGGAGAAGGACCCGCAGCGAGACCGGCACGCTTGGGGAAAGGTGTGTGCTGTGTACTCCTGGCTGGTGCTGTGTCTGCGGCCTGCATGCTCAAGACCTGCTGCCTCCTCCCCCGAGCCTGGCTTTTGTAGGTGGTCAGGACTGCCTCCAACGGGGCCGCCCAACAGCTGCTGCTTATGCGTGAGATGGTCAGGGCTGTCGGTGCTGCCCGCGCTGGAGGTACTGCTCCCATCACCCACATCTCTTAGGAGTCCAGGCACAGGCCCGCTGGCATGAGACAGGCTGCTCTGACTATCAATTGAATTCCTGCAGCCAGCTGGACCACCGGTGCCCACCGACCCAATGGTACCTCCAGAAGTCTTCTCCTCATCCAGCATGAGGCACATCTCCCTCAGTTCCAGGTTCTCCCTAACCACCTCCTCCTGCCTCAGCTCCAACTCCTTCAGCTTCTGCAGGTACAGCGTGACCTCCTTACGCATGATGCCTGCGCTGTAGCGGCCCAGACGCTGCCACTCCCTTGAGATCTTCTTCCCTTTTTGTCGATCATCGTCCAGAAAGCAGCAGAGATCCCTCAGTTCCTGATTGTCCTCCTGCAGTTTCTGATTCACCTCCTGTAAGAAAACAAAATCTGTGACTCAACGCTGATGTCTAAGCAGGGTTAGCATGACTGATAAAAGTTCAGCAGAGACTCTAGCAGTGCACACTGAACATATGCAGACTTTTTTACCAAACTGAAATGCATCAACAAGCACTTAGTGAAATCAAAACAGACAGCTCAGAAAAGCTGAACAATGTTTTATGATAAAAAGTGTGATGTGTTATTTTTGATACCTTTGGCATTATATATAATATTACAAGATTTATGAAAGATAATATAATATTTAGGTGGAAATAATCTTAACAGTATATCTTTAATTTTCATTACATGAAGACTAGAATGGTCTCATTATGTTCTCTTGAAGATAACTGAGAAACGTTAAAACATGCCAATACAAAACATTAAGTAAAATAAATTATAAAGATATAAATTATAAAGATAAAGATATAAAAGATTATCAGGAAATATGCAGTTAAACTATTTTCAGATAAGTATTAAACAACCACAAAATGGTGACGGACTGCAGGGGAAACGCCTGTCACCTGAAGCCAGGCCCGCTTTACCTTCAGCCCGCGTATCTCGTTGAGGTGCTGCTGAAGCCTGCGGTTCACTTCACGGATGAGGTTGCTGTGGTCCACAATAACGCTCATCTTCTCCGCCTCGGCTCTGCGCAGCCGGCGAACCAGCTCCTCCTTGCTCCATTTCAGAAGCTCCTCATCCGTAAGTTTGGAAAGGTCATCCGACGGACCCTCTGAGCTCCTGGATACGGTCTGGATGGGCTTTTCCATTCTCCTGCACTTTATCGAAGTCCTATGATATAACACAAATCGCAGGCAAGCCGCACAAATCCTTCGCTGGCACTTTTCCGCAATCCCCCTTGTTATTGTCGATATTTTGAGACAAGCATTTTAAAGGTAACTGTTCTGCCCATGCTGTCTCCTCTTAAGGCAGGGATGCAGCCCTGTGCCGGTGAACGTTTCTCCAGTTGATACACTTACGCTACGGGTCTCTGTTAAGGAGACTCCGGGTCTTTCCGTCTGTGCGTCAGCATGCTGTCCATCCCGACGTGGTGCTGAACGGGTCCACTGTCCGCACGCGTGGAGGAGGGCGAACGGCTGGCCGCTTTTGCGGGCAAGATGTGACTGTGGGCTTTCTCTCGCTCTCTTTCTCTCTCTCGCTTTTCTTCCACACACCCCCTTTTTCTCCTGGAGACAGGTGATTTGTTTTTTGGTTTTGGGCTCCACCTGGTGGAAGCGATTCAATGAAGTCCAGCATTGATGATCGTTTATTAATATACGTATAAAATGTCAATTGGGACCTTTGCACTTTGTAAGAATAGCTTTTATCTTAAACAACTTTATCTTCTTTATTTCATCCCATTTATTTCATTATAGGTGATTCTAAATACTATATTAAACTGGAAGCTGGACCATATTTTAGATACATATGTATAATAATTATAATAAATAAGTATTATATAATATATTGGATAAATTAGATTAAATTAGTTATTTGCATGCTTTTATTTTGATATGCCAGACCTCAAATTCCATTTATTTGTTTAATGTTTTTCATAATATAAGTTCTTTAGTGTCTTACTATTCAGTCAATAAGTACTGAACCTACTATCTGTGCAAATTTAATCTAACCAAAATATTTACAGTTTATATGTAAAAATGTTTATGTACGTTTGACTACCCATAGTGATGCATTTATAAAGCCATAGGTCTTTATGATACTGCAGGCAACTGTAACATTTTTTCTTTTAGATTCTGCTTTTATTCCATGACAAGTACTGGACAAATAGTTTTTTTGAGGAAAATTATAGACGTATTATGACTAAAATGTTCAGCCCACCACTTTCATTTTGCATTTTTCATTGTGCATTTACATAACTGTGATTTCAATGGACAGCAGAAAATTAAGGCATATCTTTGTACAGTTTGGTCCTTTAAATAATTATTAAATCTCTTAGAGTGTCAAGCATGTCATTTCAAGGACAACCACAGCTTGGTTAAAAGTTCTGTCGTAACTTTGGTAAAAGTTGTGGTAAAAGTTCAAGAATTAACCCTGATTAAATTTACATCTATACCTTAATGATCATTAGTCCGGATCTTTAACTGACAGATAGCAGGTTAGGTGTTGCAATGACGTTTCTGTGGTGTTACTGGTGATGTGAGTTCAGTGAAGCAGTGAAGCTATGCCAACAGCCTGTAATAAACACTGTCATCTTGCAGCACAATGGCAAGGATTTTACTTTCAGCTTTGGCTCTCATTTTTTTGCACTTGTATGGTTGCACCAGTTATTGTTCTTTTAAACAGTTTTCAACCTTTCCTGTTTTAAATCAAATTTTATGTTTCCCTGTTCCTGTTTATAGAACCTGTTACATGAATTCAATTTAGGATATGATGTTATAAATGATCACGTCTCTGTACCATTTTTCAAAAAAGAGTCTGTTACCTTTATTTCTTCTTTTTTTAGTAAGATGATAAACTGTTATATAATTTTGTTTCTCAGAAAAGGAGATTGCAGTGACCCTCGATAAAGGAAGCTGATGGTATTGGGGAGAGACAGATGTCCATTTCAGTCTATCAGTCTGAAACTAACATCCCTGAACCCAATGACAGACCATCACAGGCGGTTCTGTCAATGTCAAGTGAGTCATTTCTGCTAAGGATCAAGTCAAAAATATTTTATAGCATTTATAGCACAGTTTTTATTAAGCATAACCATATTTAAAACACGCAGACCTGCTGCGTTCAATATAATTGTCCACTAGGTGGCTGTATTAGAGCTTATGAAGTCATTCCAAAATTTAGGCAAAGCACATCTTACATGGGATCAAATGTATCTTCTCTTTAAAATTTTGCTATTTCATTTTTAAATGCACATCCAGTACTAGCCCTTACTGTTATCCATGAATACGTTATTATGGGAATATGTTGAGTTGGGCAAAATGAGTTGCCCAGATGTATCAGGAGACAAGTGTGGGCCGTACCCCACATGCAATGCCAGCACAAAACCACTACCCAGCATGCCCCAGTTCTCACCACGGGAAACTGGACACTCGGTTCCCTCAACACACATTCACTCAGTTTCCATGGTTACATTTCTTCAGTAAGAAGCCATGTTCGTCAAAAACATAATTATGCTTCAATGAAGTCAGATCTGTAATAACCTTAGATGTGTTTTTATGAGTCACAGAAAACTTGCCATAACTACTTATGTACTGGTGTTTTCATCACCAGGTTTCTGAACCATTGGTCACCAGTTAATTTAACATGCTGGGTTTGGTTATTCAGTTGTACAACTGGCAGAGAATTTGAAAACCAGTTCATACTCATCTAACATTTGCGGCTATGGTAGCTGTTTTTAAGAACTGAGTGTCTTTGAAGCTGCAATATCTTTGAAGATCCTAATTATCCAATTTATGTGTTCGTTTCCAAATTTTGTCTATGTCCATTTTATGCCACTGCAGCGTCCAACGCGATCCCATCTCACTTGGCAGGTTACGTCAGCATATGTTTGCAGGCTTGTGAATTTTAATCCGCTCTGTTCTGGACGATGTTCGTAGTTTTTCAGGTCTCAGCCAAAAGCCTGTTTGGACTGGCCCATGAGAATTAATCTTATCAGAGATGAGACAGCTTCCTGTGAAAAAGGCTAGAAGTAGATGGGTGGTGCAGCGATGCTGAGACAGTTCTGCTGAACCCAGAACTGCATTTATGGCAAGTTTTAACCATGTTCTCTCAAGCAGAGACTTCATGCTTTGGTCATATGCTCTGCTTGTCTGTCACATGATCTGCCTGTCCACCTGTTTGTCATCCATCTGTTGATATTCTGGAGGTCCAAAACACTTGATGCTCATACAAACCCTTGGATTCCCTTATTACTGTTATGTCTTCTCTTCCAGGTCTCTGTGTTTTCTGTTCACAAACCGTAAGTTTGAAGAATTACCCCATTTCAGAATTTATGATTTAATGATTTATAGAACTTCTCAGAACTTCTCACTTTGGCCTAAAAACCTACATTTTTTATAATTTTTTAAATTTGTCATGATAAAGAAGCATGTACAAACATATAATATAAAGCCATATTTTAAAATTATAAATATTTTATCTGCAGAATGTTTCCAGTAGTTTTGACCAAAAGCCAGAGAGCAGTTATAAAAAATAGCTGTACATTGTTTTTAATTTCTGCCTTCGCTTTAAGTGCATAAGACTTGTAAGACGCAAGCTTGCCCAAAGCTGTGCATACATTAGCTCACTTTTTACGTTAATACTGTAGCATCTGTCAGCTCCATAGACTTTACATTGTGAAATTACCTCTTTACTGTCCATTATATGTATGTGATATTTCCTCACAGGCTCTTGATAAAATGGAGCAGAAATACTGTAGACAGTGTAGCTCAGTAAAGGGGCTTTCAGACCTCCTGCAGATCAACTGTCCAGAATTCTTAAGAATCCCCTGCAGTCAAGTCTGAGTTGAATGAGAACACAATATCCCAGCTTTGCAGTTTGGTCAGGCCTGAATCTCTCTGTCAATACTTATGAATGTGTGACATTTGCTTCTGGCGTGTGATTGAGAAACATGTGAACCTATTTCATCTCAGTGAAAACAGGCATTATTGCAACAGAATGTAATTTAGAAGTACAGAAAAATGCATTCAGTATCCTAGTATAGAGGAATAATTTAGGATGAAATGTGTTGTTTTTTTGACCCCAGAATATTTTTTATATGCCAAGTTAATGTAAAGAGACAATATTTTAAGTAAACTTTTTCTACATTGATGTGTAAACATGGTGGAGGTGCGTTTGGAATAATAATATTGAAAACAAACATTATTATTTTTGTATTTTAAACGTTATGTTACTCTCGTGATACCTTGAATGCACAGGTCATCGGTCTTGGAAATCAGAGGGATCAGATGAGTATCTTTGCCGTACCTGCGACTGCATGCCCAGTTTGCGTGTATCACCCAGGCATCGCCAGAAACACAAGCAGACCCTATCTGACGCCACTTTTTTCTGTTTCCTTCTACCGAATGTGACAGCAGGGTACAGTGATGTCCTTGGAGGACAGAGGACTGTCCAAACGCATAAAAAGTCACCGCTTGCCTGCAGAGCCTCCACAAGTCCAGTCAGGTTTGGTGTGTGAAGAAAAGTGCAAGAAAATCTCTAAGGAAAGGTATTCTTCGAAAACATCAGCACACACACATTTTTTCTTCTGATTGGTTGGACTCCAACTGTACCTAAGACTTGGAAAGGAAAAATCCACAACCAATTTTTGGTGAATTTATTAAACTGGAAAATTGCATTTTATTATATGGTTCAAATGCAATGATGCATGGCCCGAATTTAAGGTTCTGTCATATTTCGACTGATGCATATGCACATTTCGAAGGACAAACATTTTGCTTGATGAGATTTTCACCTGGCTCAGGCCCAGAAAAACTCCTCAAATCTAATAAAATGCGGAATGTATGATGTCAAAGCAATATTTGTTCAGGAAGAAAGCTCAGCTCCAAAAGTGCTGACAGGCCTGAAAAAAAATAAAGTTTTCATCTTCTAAGACACATCTTTAAAACATCATGTTTGCGCTCTTACAGTGTATTAAAACAACAGACCAAATAATTTGTCATATCTTGAACCTAAAAGAGAAATAGCCTTTAAAACTCAATTTAGACTTTTGCAGATACAACATATCACAAATATAACAGAAACCACTCTCCTGGAAACATTTCATTTTATTTATTGCCAGTGAGATCACAGTTGTGAGGTCACAGTTATTTCCTGCAGCAGGGATTAAATGTGTTTTCCCAGAGTCTGACTTGGTTGGGGATTAGAGTGACTTTGGGACAAATATCCAGACTCCAGGCTTACAAAATATACATCATGACAATCACTCATGCTGTGTTAGTGTGTTAGGATGTGAATATGTTATGTTGTGTTATGTTATTGAATTAGTTAATACTTAGTTTTGGGATTCGAAACAGAGAAAACATGATGTATAAATAAATCTTTATACACTATATGTTAGCAGGTGTACTATAATTTTAAGCCTCCTGAGCAATATGTAAATTAATTTTTAATGACACACTGTAAGCTACTGTTGAAAACGAGTGAAAAAATGTAAATACCTAAAAATACCTAAAATAAATGTATTTATCGTTGCCCTTCACTACTGATTCTGTTACTTTACGGTGGAAATTCATCACAGTGCTTCTGTAAATCCATTTTATTTCAGACAGGCAGCTTTTTAAACCAATTAAACCAATTATTAATCTGGTGGGTGTGGTTATTCAGATGTGGGTGTGGCCGACCTCAAGCCACTTTGATCTGACCAATCAGCGTCTGACATCAAAGTACCGCGAGAGCAATTTGAAAGTATAGGCAGCGTCTATTCTTGAAACGATCTCGTGGTACTTTGACTTCGTACAACGATTGGTCTGTGTATCTCTGACTTAAGAGCTACTCCAAGGAAAATCCGCAAGGGGAGACCTTAAGATAGTATGGTAAGCTTTATTTAATTGTTACAGCAACGTTGCGTTTGCTGTTATGAAATATCTGTTGTTAAATATCTCCTTTGGTACAATAAACTGTGACGTTTGACGTCCGCGTGCCCTGTTCACTGTGAAATTGACGTCATTGAATCTCACTTAGGACTCCACCTAAATTTCAGCACTATTCATCTTATTTATTTTAGGATTTAATTGGAGATATTACGTTGTAAAGTGTGTAATGTTTAAGATTTCAAAATGTCATAAAAGTCCAAATTAATTCTAATAAATTATATACACTTTGCATAATTGATTTATGCATAATTGTCAGATTATACATTATTTAATACAAGGGTTGTGTTTACTTTTAGGACAAACTTTTTCATTGCATAACAGAATAAGGATTTGGTTCATTTGGCTGTTGGTTTATGTTTCAGGCGGAAAGAACTAGGGTGTTAAAATGAGCTGCTCACGGCACAATACAGCACATTTAATACATTATGGTGAGTTTGTTCTTTCCTATATGTGCCCCTCAGGGCAAAGTTTAAAGTGATAGTTAACCCATTAAAAGTGATGTCATAACATCATGTAGTTCTAACCCTGTATGATCCTCCTAACAGCCCCTAGTCACCATTCACTACTGTTGTATATAGAAGAGCGATTTAAACATTAAATCATTAACATATCTTTTTGTGACTAATTTACAGTAGCAATGAAGAAATACATGTAAATTAAGATATGAAATCATTCACTCAGTGTATTATTTGAGGTCTGCAGTAATAAAATACCCTGTAGTAATGCACTCTCAAAAATGAGTTTGTTCCAAATTCTCCAGTGCATTTCTTTTCCTCTCTGTTTCCATCTGTCCATCCTACTTTTCTTTTCTTCAGGAGAACTACCAAATTGAAACCCATCAAGGGGCAGCTATCCAAGCATCCACCTCTTTGTCCGCGGGGTGAATGGTTGCTTCCGTTTCTGCTCGTCCTCTGCCACCATCTGTCTGTCCTTGACTCGATTTTTGTCATGAGGTAATGTATCCTTTCCTAATATAGAGAAACCAAAGACAATAAGACACTCTTAGAATAGATCCTGGGGTCTCCATGGACGTACGTCTGTACTTGTTTGTGGTGAGGCAGAAGGAACAGCCCTTGCAGTAGTTTTATGTTCTATATTTATATAAGTATGCATCTTCTATGGAAGACACAGGACTGTAAAGTGTTTGTCCAATCATGGCGTTCGGTCCCAATGCAATGATTAGAAGTCCTTCTTGCCTGTTAACCTATGTATTTGCATACCTCCACACACTGTTGAAGGAGGTGTGGCTTTGAGGAGCACTTTGAACAGAGGGCAATATCTTGTGCTTTCAAAGCTAGCTTGCTGTTGATAACTTCTCTGAAATTGCTTATGCTACCTTCAATCATTAGTGCAGCAAAAGGCAGCAGTGTAGTTTTCTGATAAACAATGATATGTTAGTGTATACAAATCACATCTTTGAGGGTTTTTTAATGCATATTTGTGTTTGCTGAAGAGTTGCTGAAGGTGTCTCTTGTCACAAGCAGGAGTTAATCACAGATCTTTCACATGATGAGAAAATCGAGAACTTTATAATTAAAAACGGAGGCTTGTTTAAAAGACGAGGAGGACACTTTTTCTGAAACACAATACATTAATGCTCTTATGATGAAAAAATAGTAAATAAACAGAGTTGACAGTGAATACCGCAGCCCTGAATGCTGTAGTGGTTTGGCAGATGATGAGAGGTTTCAGTGACAGTGTGTGAGATCGGTAATGAAACATGATTCTGGATCAAACCTATTAAGCTCAACAGAGATGAGGGTTGTGTTTTGGGAAATATTGATCAGTATGTCAATGTCAAAATGAGTTACTGGTGAAATACTACAGCTTTGTATGTTGTGTTTACATGGATGTTCTCTATAGTTAAAGATGCTATTCGTAATTTCACCGTTTTTGCCATATCTGTTAGAAACGTTGCATTATGAATTTTGAGATAAAATAATGCCAAACTAACATTTCCAGGAAATTTTAACAGCTCAGATTATAAATCATTATAATAAGCATGCTCTTGTAATGCGGAATGAGGTAAGACAATGGTTTTATTACAGATTTAATTTGCAGAAGAATCGGTTTTGTTAGAATCCCTACGTATTTTGAATATTCTGAGATCAGACAATAGAGGGAGGAATGCTCTAGATAATGGAAACATTCAGGCAACAAAAAAGCACTGGAAAGAATAATCCCTCAACGCCCAGGAGGATTAAACATCCATAGCGCATGACACTATATTACAGAGAGATGTTTATAACCTCCAGTCAGCTACCCAGAAGCCACGTCTCGCTAATTTGAGCACGCTAGGATGTGTCAATTTCAAAACAAGCAAATATCCGTTGTGGATTAGCCTTGAGAAAAGAGAGATAGAAACAGGCAGCAATGTGAGCTGCAATCAGTGTGTGTGAGACTGTAATCCTGGCTGTTCAATGGCAATGATTTCCTCATTTCTTTCCAGCATTCATCTACATTCATGATTTAAAATCTTTCTCTGTTTGCTAAAGCCTCAGCTTTGCGTTTGCGCTCGCGCTCTTTCAACTTTGAACCATTGAAGCACTAAGATTATGAAAAGCATTATACACATAACTAGAGTTCTACCCAGAATATTGCTGTGTGTTTTCCCTGTTTCCTCTTTGAATCATTTTGCACATAAGGCATTCCCAGCTAACAGGGAATGTTTTCAGAGAGATTTTCTTTAAAATCTCTCTCAACGTTATCAGAAAATATTATAACTTCATGAAAGCC
>JBAJNP010010170.1:0-16869 GCA_036877545.1 Yasuhikotakia modesta
GTGTGTGAGTGTGTGTGTGTGTGTGTGTGTGAGTGTGTGTGTGTGTGTGAATGGCTCCTCCTGCCACTGGAACAGAACTCTGAGGTCTGGGGCCGGATCGCTCGGACAGTAAAAACGCTTCCTCGGGGTTTTCGCCGGGTCGTTTCTCACTGCGATGCTTTTCAGACTTCCGTCTACATTTTCTAAACGTACCCCAGTGTAAAGATCCGGAGGACAGCGCCGCAGCGGCTAGTGTTTTACCCACAAACCCGTCAAATGAACTCCGTCAGAGCGACTAACCGCAGACCCCGGCGAGTGGCGAGGCCGCGCCCGGTGCCGCCGGACCGAAACAACGCGGAGAGAGGTGAATATGTACCTCACAGACACCAGACCGCGTCTCATTCACACCGTATCTGTTTCATTTAGATGAACGGTGCGGAGTCACGGTGGTTTGGTGCGGTGATGTGTGTGTTCAGAGGCTATTTGTGTTCGTTTGTATTCGTCAGGAAACACCGAGGCTTCTGATGTCCCCGCAGGCCGCGCTTTGTTTGACTGGGAATTATCTGCTGTCCTGCCTGAAATAAATCCCATTTATTCCTTTCATTTACACTCGGCACTTTCCCGTTGTTATGTGTGTGATTTGAAGCCGTGTGCGAGTATGTTATAGATGATATATTTACGGGAAACGGAAGCGGTGGCTCTTTTCAGCGCTACGGCCATTAGCATCTGCGTCCAGCAGCCAAACCAACAACTTACAACCTTACAAACCTCCACAAATAAGTGTCAGACCTTCATCACAGTTTACATTAAAGCCCATGTTGGGTTTGTGGTACTTGCACACACGTCACAAAAACGTTACCAAAGGTACCATGGTATTACCCTGTTATTCGGTAACAGTACAGTACTACAGTGTTATCTGCGGCTCGTTGAGATGGCTTGTAAACAACAGGGTGTTTGACATGAAGTAACACGCATTCTCACAGTGCGTGTGGTTGAATTGTTGGAGGTTTAGTTGCATTATTTTGGTGAATATTTGGAGGTGGTTCGGCTGCAGTGACCTGGTTACAGCTGGTTAACCTGGTTTGTTTCACTTCTGCTTTCTGTTGACTGTGTTCATGCTATATTATTGACTTGTATTGTGGATATGATGTGTTTAGTAGTCATCTGTTGTCTGTGTAACTGGATACTAACTGGTAACAGCAGTTCACAAAGGGTGGCAGATTTTGATGTGGCACTATTTTTTGGTCACTCATTTAATAACAGTTGTTGCTGAGTTGATGCACTAATCTATCAGAGGAACGTCTCACCGAGTTAAACTGCAACGCTGCTGTTATGAACCGCTGTAATTAGAGTTAAACACTGAAGATCACAGCTTTTACTGAAATGAGCTGCTCTTCAGTGGGTGACACGTTGTTTCAGCGTTTCCTGCAAACACACTGATTACTTTACAAACACTCTTCACTTTGAATGGTTTTAAATACAGTATAAGACAGTAGAGGCTGACTGATGAGTAACGCGATCTGATATCCAGACAGCAGGGAAGCTAATGGCTAAAATAATGTTCATGTTTGGGCCGGTGTCCTGCAGAGTTTAGCTCCAACCCTGATGAACCGTCCCTGCCTGTAATCCTGATTAGCTGCTTCAGGTGTGTTTGATTAGGGTTGGAGATAAACTGTGCAGGACACTGGCCCTCCAGGAACAGGGTTGCCCAGCTCTGATCTAAAGTATTGGTCAGTGAATCTGTCTTAATGCGTCTGTCACTATGAAACAATCATCCACATGAATGTAGTTAGAAAGCAGCGTGTCCTCTCTCTCTGATCTGATCAGGGCTCTCTGTTCAGAGCAACTTACACATATCTTACACTCCATGTATGGGAACAGAGATGATGCGGTACTGTGGTAATATTTAATCTATGAATGTGTTATCTGCCAGTACCTGTAATTATAATTCAACATTTTAATTAGATTTTACACCCTTTTATTATTTTAGTAAGAGTTACATGTCATTTGTTTTCAGCTCTTCAGGGGCACAGCGAGGGAATGTTTTAAAATAAGCTGAAGTATATCTTTCTTACGAAAAATGGGTCTGAACTAAAACGCTCTAAAACAAGGTGGTCTCAGATTGGATCAAGAGTCATCTGAATCACTTATATTGTGTGTGTGCTTTTTAATGTTTTGAAAAGAATGTTTTAAGGGTGGTTTATAAAGTTTCATTAAAATGTCTGTGGGACTCGCATTGAGTCAGTGGAGAATGGGAGCAGTCTGTGTGTGCAGACGGCAGGCTGTTGTGTTCCAGTAGTTGATGGGGACAGTGTTTGTGATGGTTACTGGACCAGTAGCCCTGGAGAGTCTCTGATGCTGCCAGAGCAACAGATCTGCGGGACCTGCAGACAGAATGACCTGCAGCCGAACACAATGGATGTTGTTTGTGGGTATTTTATGAACTCTTTCATTCTGAAGGGTTTGTCAGTGGCTACTGAACAGATCTGTGTGCAGTAACGTCACAGTCTGAGACTGTTTGTGACCTCCATCAGGAGGGGACGGTTACCATGACAATAGCCATTTAGATTATTACAGAAATATTTTGGTCAGATGTGCCCTTCAGAGATTGAGTTACTGTTTCTCTCTGAGTGTTTAAAGTCCATTTGTAGTGCTAGAGTTGAGCATCACTTCATTGTGACATGTCTGAGGAGGTTCAGACGCTGATCGGGTCATTGGTCTGGGCTGTTACAACGGGTGGGTGTTGTCTCCGGTTACAGGGCTGTCATCACAAAGCTAATTCAGCCCATACAGGTGCCGGGGTCACCCTGTCTCTTTTTTTTGCCCCCAGTGTCTGTCGCTGTGGCGTGAGCTGTGTTTGCTTCAGCCGCAGGTGGGATCAGGGTTGTGTTGTTATAGGTGGTCTCAGAGACTGGACTGGTCCTGCTGTCCATGTCACACACCATTGTGATGTGACTGTGTGTTTGTCACGTGCTGATGTCTGAGTTTTTGTGCTAATCTGAGTGTTTCGGGGAACTATAAGGGTCAACAGCGTTGATTACATATGTCTAATTTGCATCTTCTTTTGCCAAAAACAATAAAAAAAGTGAAAATGTAAGTAAATGCTTGTTTTTGAATGAGGTTTTTGATGCACTGCAGCGTTGATACGCGAGTATGAATGTTTGTAGATGAGGACGTTCCTGCAGAGATGGTAGCAGAAGAATCTGGTGAGGGAGCTCAAAACAGTCCATACCAGCTCAGGAGAAAATCACTGCTACCCAAGAGAACAGCCTGTCCAACCAAGAGCAGTTCTGAGGTGAGCGAACACAAGAGAAGAGTTCTTCCTTCCTTCAAAGATAGTGTTCCTGAACTATCTTTGAAGTTTAATTCCTTATTTGAAATACTGTTTAGGATTCAGCATGAAGGTCTGTCCAGTGGTTTTTCTAGTAACTGAGATCAAGCTTTTTTTAAAGGGTGCTTCCACATCAACAACAGAAAACTTTGGGCATCGGGCAAAACGGGCCAGAGTGTCGGGAAAATCTCCGGACCTGCCTGGTAATGTATCTTGTGAGCTGCCTTGAGTGGCTGTAGAGAGGAATGCTGCCCTACAGGCTGTAAATGTTGTTGTCATGTGCTTCAGTTGTTTTTGTGTGCTTCAGTCACCCCAGCAGAGCAGTACCTGCAGGTGAAGCTTCCAGATGAGGTGGTTCTGAAGATCTTCTCGTACCTGCTGGAGCAAGACCTGTGTCGAGCAGCATGCGTGTGTAAACGCTTCAGTGAACTGGCCAATGACCCCATTCTCTGGTCAGTTACAGTCCAATCAGCGTCCTGACAGGAAGATAAAGAAGGAAGTCACTCATCTTCATTCTTCTTTCATGTTCTGCAGGAAGACGCTCTACATGGAGGTGTTTGAGTACACGCGTCCCATGATGCACCCTGAGTCAGGAAAGTTCTACCAGATAAACCCAGAGGAGTACGAGCAGCCCAACCCCTGGAAAGAGAGCTTTCAGCAGCTGGTATCATCTCACCACTCATTTTCTTGTATCTTTACATCCATTTGAAATCTGACTGCAAACAAAGCAGAGATGGTTATGCATGTTTATAAATGCACATATAATGCATGAATCTGAAGCACTGATGACACAGTAATAAGGTATGAATGCATTAAAACGGATCTGGTTGAGTCTCTTCAGGAGAGAACGCTTCATAAAAGCAACACTGTGAATTCATGTCTTTCCCCCACTAATCTGAGCAGATGGTCCTGTAATGTGACATTAGAAAGATGTGCACGTGTGTGACCCGTTTAATGCCTCATAAACTGATCCCTGATCTGTGTGTTGCAGTATAAAGGCGCTCACGTCAAGCCAGGCTTTGCGGAGCATTTTTACAGTAACCCGGCCAGATACAAGGGACGGGAGAACATGCTGGTGGGTGACAGACTTCAGCAGTTGTTAGAGTCAGAAGTGTCAGTGTTGTAACGCCACTGTTTCTTCAGTACTACGACACCATTGAAGACGCTCTGGGGGGGGTCCAGGAAGCCCACTTTGATGGGCTGATATTCGTTCACTCTGGGATCTACACGGATGAATGGATCTACATCGAGTCTCCCATCACCATGATAGGAGCTGGTATGAACACACTGCATCTCACAACCACCTTCAACCTTGATCTGAACGCAGAACCTCAACATTATTCTACATCTGCTTTTGCAGCTCCGGGGAAAGTGGCAGATAAAGTATTCATTGAGAACACTAGAGACTCAACGTTTGTGTTTATGGAGGGTTCAGAAGATGCCTATGTAGGGTACATGACCATTAAAGTAAGTTGTGATGTGAGAATGACTGTTCAGATGTGTGATGGATGAGTGATGGAATGACCTGTGATCTGTGACGTTTGTGTTTGCAGTTTAATCCTGATGATAAATCAGCACAACATCACAACGCTCATCACTGCCTGGAGATCACCGTCAACTGCAGCCCCATCACTGACCACTGCATCATCCGCAGCACCTGCACAGGTGAGCGGCTGTCAGTCACTCACCACCTGTTTCGTTTTGTCACTCACGTTTTGGTGTTATGCTGTTGGTTTCTAGTTTTTAAGAGTCTCGGCCATGACTGAGAGGTCTAGTTTCAGTTTTTAACTCTGCATTCTGAATTTATGGTTGTGGCCCAAATGTTCATACAGGTTCATCTTTACCTCACGTCTTGTATTTGGCTGATCCTGCTGTCACATGGCTTAACAGCCATGCTTGATGTGTTCACCATGGGTGAACCAAATGAGAAAAACTCACAAAATACCTACAGCAAACAACCACTAAATAGTGTTCTAAAACCACTCAGAACTCCATAGCAACCATATAGCAGTGCCCTAGCAACCAGCCACAACACTTCAGCATCTTCAGAAAAGTAAACTTGAAATGAAACTGGTTGAAATCACATCTTTGGCCTCAGGGTGTGTTTGTGTTTTCTGTTGAAACCCACTGTTGTGTGAACTGTAGCTGATGTATGTGTGTGATGTTTGTAATGTTGTCCTGCTGCAGTGGGTTCTGCCGTGTGTGTGAGCGGTCAGGGGGCGTCGCCAACCATCAAACACTGTAACATCAGCGACTGTGAGAACGTGGGGCTGTACATCACGGATCACGCACAGGTGAAAACTTTACCTGATACCTTTACGCTGAAGTCTATTCAGCGATGTGTGTCAGAGGGGGTTCAGTGCTCACTCTCTGGGTTCCTCTGCAGGGCGTTTATGAAGACAATGAGATATCCAATAATGCTCTAGCAGGGATCTGGGTGAAAAACCATGGCAACCCCATCATCAGGAGAAACCACATCCATCACGGCAGAGATGTGGGGGTCTTTACCTTCGACCACGGCATGGTAAGAAACCTGCTGTCCCTCGGCTGCGTTTTAATAATCGTTTGTCATTAGTGTTTGTTTTGAATGAAGTAGTAGGCAGTGAAGACTCTCTGGCTCTCTCTGCAGGGCTACTTTGAAAGCTGCAACATCCACAGGAACCGGATAGCAGGTTTTGAGGTGAAGGCGTATGCTAACCCTACAGTGGTGCGCTGTGAGATCCATCACGGACAGACGGGGGGCATATATGTACATGAGAAGGGCCGGGGCCAGTTCATCGAGAACAAGATCTATGCAAACAATTTTGCTGGCGTGTGGATTACCTCAAACAGTGACCCCACCATCAGGTATCAGTTACTCTGATATGTGCTGACCACATTAATGGGTTGTAGCAGTGGCGGTTTAAAGGCAGGGTGTCGTCAGCACGAGCTGGTGTGGCTCATGTGCTCTGTCTGTGCATGATTGTATGTTTATTAATGTGTTCTGTCTTTTCTTAGTTAATCTGTTGACTTTAAAGTGGTTTCATTTCAAGTTTACTTTAAACACATTTTGCTATTTTGCTTATGTTTGTACAGCTGCTTTGTGACAATGTACCATTGTGAAAAGCGCTCTAAATAAACTAAAAAAATTAAAAAATAAATTGAACTTGAATTTGTGGCGCTGAGGAACACATTGATGCTGACACGCTCCTCTGTAGCTCTAACTCCATCTTTTCATCATCACAGGGGTAACGCCATATTCAATGGCAATCAGGGGGGTGTGTACATATTTGGTGATGGCAGAGGTCTCATTGAAGGGAACGACATCTATGGAAATGCTTTAGCTGGAATCCAGATCCGCACCAACAGCTGTCCGATCGTCCGGCACAACAAGATCCATGATGGGCAGCACGGAGGCATCTATGTGGTGAGTGTGATGAACCTCACACAGGTTGTGTGCTTTTATCATGGGACACCTTAAAAAGGCTTCAGTGGTGTGTGTGTGTTCTGCAGCATGAGAAGGGGCAGGGTGTGATTGAGGAGAATGAGGTGTACAGCAACACACTGGCTGGTGTTTGGGTGACCACAGGAAGCACACCTGTGCTCCGCAGAAACAGGATACACAGCGGAAAACAGGTGCATTCAGTTTTCAGAGCATCCTGAGACTCTACTGCAGACCAGAGTGAACGCTCCAGATCTAGACCTCAGCCTCATTAAACGTGTGTGTGTGTGTGCGCAGGTGGGGGTGTATTTCTATGATAACGGTCATGGGGTTCTGGAGGATAATGACATCTACAACCACATGTACTCTGGAGTTCAGATCAGGTCAGTGGAAACATCATGTTATCTCCACAGATGTACATCACTACTAGTTTAACTTGGCATCACAAATCACAATCATATTCTGCACTGTCATCTAGAACTGGCAGCAATCCCAAGATCAGGAGGAATAAGATCTGGGGAGGACAGAACGGAGGAATTCTTGTTTACAATTCAGGTACTCATCCTTCCTGTCTGCCATGAGCTTTGCTTTCAGTCAGTGCTTTAGATCAGATAAATTTGGGACTGTATTTGATCTGAGATGTCCTAATGTCTCCTCAGGCTTAGGCTTTATAGAAGACAACGAGATCTTTGACAATGCCATGGCTGGGGTCTGGATTAAGACCGACAGCAACCCCACCCTCCGCAGAAACAAGATCCACGACGGGAGAGATGGAGGAATCTGTATCTTCAACGGAGGACGAGGTGACGGCCTGAACCCTTGATGTATTCTGTGAGGATGTGTGTGCAGTTGCTCATGCAGGTTCTGCTGTCTCAGGTTTGTTGGAGGAGAACGATATCTTCAGGAACGCTCAGGCAGGAGTTCTCATCAGTACCAACAGTCACCCTGTGCTTCGCAAGAACCGGATATTTGACGGTTTTGCTGCTGGTATGTTTATTTCTTACAGGAAACAGATTTTTAAAGGTGCACTATGTAGGATTTTCAGATGCAGTTTACAAAGCAACATTTAAAGTTGTGAGTAATTGTTAATCTGTTGTTGGACAGGCATTGAGATAACAAATCATGCAACGGCAACATTAGAAGGCAATCAGATCTTCAACAATCGATTTGGTGGCTTGTTTCTTGCATCTGGAGTCAATGTGACAATGAAAGGTAAAACACAACAAATTCAGTTCAATTATTCAGAAAACTCTTACTGACATGATATTTACGTTTTCTTTGCAGATAATAAAATCATGAACAATCAGGACGCTATAGAGAAAGCTGTGAGCAGAGGTCAGTGCCTGTACAAGATTTCCAGTTACACCAGCTACCCAATGCACGATTTCTACAGGTAACGCTCCTCCCAGTGTCTGTTGTTGTGTGCTGCTTGCTGGATTCTCACGGTTCTGCTGCTCTCACACAGATGCCACACGTGTAACACCACAGACCGGAACGCCATCTGTGTGAACTGCATCAAGAAATGCCATCAGGGACACGACGTAGAGTTCATCAGACACGACAGGTCAGTCATGTGATCATATCATTGATTTATGTTCAGGAAACACTCAGATCATGTGATGTTATGACTGGAACCATCAAGAGTTTCCTGTGCAGTAAGCAGCATGTACAGTGATCATGTGACAGATGTAATGATGAAAGCACAAAGTGCTCATTTCAGAAAATCTTACTGCTTTAAAAGGTTTCATTTTCATAATAAATAATCTCATTTTCATGCGATTTACTGTGTGTGTTCAGTAAATGCTCAGGTGTGTGTTCAGGAATCTGCAGTCATCTGCAGTATCACTAATACACTTTTGTACACTCTACAGGTTTTTCTGTGATTGCGGCGCTGGGACGTTGTCGAACCCGTGCACTCTAGCCGGAGAGCCGACTCACGACACAGACACTCTGTACGATTCAGCGCCTCCTATAGAGTCCAACACACTGCAGCACAACTGAAGTGGAGCGTGTCGCCGAGGTCCCGGACCTGGAACCCTCAGACTCTAATTACAAGCTAGAAATAATTCAATTTATTCAAAAGAATTCTTTAAAAAAGAAAACTGTGTAAACTTGGACAATGCAAGCTGAGACGAAACATTTTTATTTAAACAAATGAAAACCGATGTGGACTCGATCCTGTATCGCCCGCCTGCCGTTCCCTGCAAGTGATGGGTGATGCTCTCGGGTTCGGGACGATCGCAGCTCAGGATTTACGGATGACAGACGTCCAGCGGTTCAACCAGAACCAAATGAGCTGATCGTCTGAGCCATAGAGATACGGCTGCTTCAAAATCAGACCCGGTCTGATTCAGAGACTCTGTCCATGCACCTTTCCTCTGAGCAAGTCACGTGTTATTGTGTATGTGTGATGAAAACTGACCAGGCACTTCAGTTGTTTTTAAATGGTTTTAATGCTTTCTCATCCAGTTTTGTATTTTCAAGCAAAAATCTTAAATGTACTTGAATGTGGTTTTATTTGAAGGGTGTATTCATTTGGGGTTGTTCACAGACTTGCTGTATTTGTTCTCATGGTGCAGGATGTTTGTTCTTTCTGTGAAAGAGATTTGAGGATGAAAAGAATGAGAAACACTAAGCATTCTCCAGCAGCGCTCTGACTGTTGAAGTGTTTTCACAAGGCTGCTGGTGAAACCTTTCACACACATTTGTTGGTAGAATTAAAGCATCATTTCTTGGAGACACTTGACTTGTGAAAGCTCTTCACTTTCTGCTCTTCAGTCTGACTGCAGGGAGTGAGATCAGAAACTGCTGGAGATGATTGATGATGATGGAGCTTCTCGCTCACTTGAAGCTCTGATGAATATCTGTACAGTTTCTTTTGTTTTTGCCCTCCATCCAACTGTATTTGGTGACTGTGGGTTTTCTTGCAGCCTGATCTGTATGCATGTTCCATGACATCTAGACTTAATATATTGTGACGTACTCAATAACCATTATGTAGCTGTTAGTAATTAATCAAAGGTTTAATTTCCTAGTCAAAGAGGAACGTGTTACATTTTTAAAAATAAACTTTATTAGATCATTTCAGTAGTGACTAATGTTTTCTACATGGGAAAATGAAACAAAAAAACTCATGGCCTCATGAACTGTGGAGTACTAACACACACACAGACTCTTGAGAACATCTGATTTGACTACAGGTTACACATTTTTTGAAGCAAAGTGTTGAAATGTTCACGATCCAGAGGGGCGTCTTCAGTGCAAGAACACAGTTTCCTGTTGAGAAGAAAGATTGTAATGAGTTTGTATGAATTAAATATAAATACACTGATTTTAAATACAAAAATACATTTAAAAAAATACAAGAAACAAATATTCCAACTAACTTGTATGTTAGTCTTTTTTTTGCAGACCTAAAACTGACAATTTTATTGCAAAATAGTGAGATGTTTTGCAACTTATCAAGTGAATCTCAAATTTCATCACAAAACCAGAAACATTCAGACTTTCTGGTAAGAATGTGGGAAAATAAAAAACAAAAATAAACATGTACATGTATTGTAAAAGCTTCACAAATATTGTTGCTCAAACAGGCTTCATTTTGGTTTTGGTGGGAAGCAGCAGATTGTTGCTCTTGGTTAAAGTCACGCACTTGAATATCCGCAGGGACATGGTGCTCCTCTCAAACTCTCTGGCTCTCTTATGGCCAGACTGGATGACCTCCTCTGGAATGTTAGCCAGTCGAGCCGCGTTGAAGCCGTAACTTTTGGGACACGCACCAGCGATGAACTTGTACAGAAAGGTGATGGTTTCCTGACTGGGGTCTTCGCATTCATTCTCCACCATACAGGCCTGAAAGAGGTGAAAACACACAACTGAATCTTACAGGACAAACACCTGCCGTACAGAACTGTGATGCTGTAAAGAGATGAACAATATTCTGAGAACTCTTCATATGAGTGATAGGAGAAGCTGTTTGGTTGGCATGTCATTAATGTGATGAAACTTCATTCGGGTCAGTAGTGTTAACATCAGGTCTAAGACATTCAAAAATGAGTTACAACTGCAGTAATACAACAGCAGATTTCAGGGGTTGTTAAACTCCTTTTAAAATGAACTTTTCCCTAGGAAAGTGTTAACTGGTCTGTGCAACAGTTTAACCGCTGTACCCAGAGTACAAAGAGAAATGTAGGAGCACATGACTGTAAAACACATCAGCATGTGTGAAGATGCAGGTGAACTGACCATGTGTCCGAGTCTGACAGCCGGGTGCTGGGCGTGATCCTCCACCAGCGAATGGTAGTGTGTGGAGAACAGCGTACGACAGCGGATCTTCTCCGACAGCTCTTTTACCACTGCACTCGCGATGGCCGTGCCGTCATATGTGGCCGTACCTCTGCCTTCAGTGCAACAGAAGGGCATTTGAAACCAAGATATTCTCTCAAAACTACTACAAACAGGCTAGACAGGCGAGTGTCACAGTTAAATGCAGTGATGAATGAAGGTCTTACCCAGTTCATCGAGGAGGACGAGTGAGTGGTTGGTTGCGTGCAGCAGGATGCTGGCTGTCTCACTGAGCTCCACAAAGAAGGTGCTCTCACCTACAGCACAGGGTGAGGAACATAGCCTTTAATAATGAACCAACACAATTCTCAGCTCCCCTTCAGTTTATACGTGTAAACAGAACTGGTCACACATCACAGGAAACTGGACAGAAGCAGAAAGCGGAACCTACCCGTCATAATGCGATCAGATGCACCAAGACGAGTAAAAACTCGATCCACTGGAGTCAGGCGCAAACCTTCAGCAGGTACGTAACAGCCCAGCTGAGCCAGAATCACCACCAGACCACACTGACAATGAGAGATACAAGTAAAGACAAACTCCTGCTTAACCTTCTCTTTCTGCTTAACACAAATGTGTGACCTGTCATTGGGTTTTTCTGGCACTTAAAACTTCTATTTACATACAGAACCCAAACCACATAGACTTCCTGCCCAAACATCTGCTAGCATCCACAGATCTACTCAGTTCTAAAGCACATTCATGCAGTCACATCACAGGACAATGGTGTCAGATGGTAAGACAGTGGTACAGAAATATTTGGGTAACTGACAACATGTCCAACATGTGATTTTTTTTGCTATGAAAAATGTGGATTAAAGTTTATGTAAATGAAGGGACAGTGTATGTTTTTGGAGGGCAAACTGCCATAACACCACAACACATTCTGGTGCTTTTAAATGATTTCTGTACAGTTATATTAACAGAGCATGAAGAGTGCATCATTGTTCACCTGTGCTTTTAGTATCTCACTCACCTGTCTCATCAGTGTGGACTTTCCTCCCATGTTTGGTCCAGTGACTAACACACACGGGGCAAGTGCTTTCATGTTATCCTGACCGTCGTTTTCATCGTCACCAGGGCAACCGATGAAGATGTCATTGGGGATGAAGTCATCACCAAAAAAGGTCTTGGTAACACAAGGGTGACGAGAACCTCTCAGAACCAGGTAAGGAGATGGATTACTTCCATCCCCTGGCAGAACCATCTCAGGTCTGACCATAGGCCCGTCTCCACTCTGACTGTACCGGGTCAGACTCAACAGCACATCTGCAATCACATCAACATCAGTGTTCAGCATGGCTTCAACATTCACAGCTCTTATGACTCTGAGATTAACACAATACAGACTCCAAAATGACGTCTCTGTGAACTGCACACAAATGTACATATCACAATGTTCACAATAACTAACTACAGGATGTGAAGTTCTCAGACAGCCACAGTTTCAGGGTGATGCAGAGAAACTGGTACACAAGTGAAAGAATTAAACTCTTTTACAAAATTAAATCACATCATGTAGCAAATTATTTCTTTAATGCCCTACAGTCCTAGTTTGAACCATCTGAAAACAATTGTTTAACTTTGACTGTTTAATTTTAAATGGACATTCATGAAAACTGAACTTCTGAAACTACCAGTGTTTTAAATTCTAAAACTAAATTAATGAATTGACTAATAAATTATCAGACTAAATAAAGTTCATATTTCAATACCTGTAGATTTAAGTGGAAAATAATTTCTCTTACCAAGAACAGCCATGCACTCCACAGCAGTTTGCCAGTCTTTGTAGTTCTTGTCAAAGTTGTAGAAGAGTCTTCTCATGCAGTCCTTCAGTGCAGCATCTCTTTTGTCTTCCCAGCTCTGCAGCTGTGAAAACATACGCTCGATCTCTCTGGTGGAGTATCGTTTCCAGCCCTTCTTAGTGGACCTCACCTCATACTCCTCAGGGACGCTTCTCTCAGAAACACTGTCAGGAACTTCTAGCTGGTAACGGTTCCTTCCTGTTCCCCAATAAGACAAATTCTTACAACCCAGTCTCTTCTTCTGTCTGTCCAGGTATTCTTGCAGATCTTTCTCACAGTCTTTTATTCCATTAAGGGCCTGATCGTACTCTGGGTCGAAGCCAGCCTTTGGTGTTATCACACCGGTGGTGCGAGCTTTCTGATGGTCGAAGGCAGTGTCCCAACGTTTGAGCTCTGGTGAAAGGTCAGGAAAAAGCCCATGTTCGCTTTCTGTTTTCAAAAGCACCACCTGCTGCAACAGTTTAGATTGGAAGCCTTTAGTAACTGGGTCCATAATTAACACAATTTCTTTCATGACTTTGAACCCCTCAAGAGCTGAAAGAAAGTCAGCTATCTTACGTTTGCTGTAGATGATCTCTTCATACAGAATGGCTCGGGTGTCTGGATGGTCCTGTCCTTTCAAAGGAGTGCCCATGCTGTGAATTTTACTCAGCAGTCTCTCCAGGTCTGGAAGCTTCTTCAGTAGGTCTGTAACTTCAGTAGCTTGAGACGGCGCACCCATCAGATCTTCTAGAGCATCAAGGCGATCTGCAATAGAAGATGGATTGCAAAGAGGGGCGCAGAGCCACTGCTTTAGCAGTCGTTTGCCAAAGGGAGTGCAACAAGAATCCAATCGTTCAAGAAGGGTTCCCTCCGGACCCCCAGTTGTGCTGTTTTGAAGGATCTCAAGGTTGGCAAGGGTCACTCCATCCAAGACCATGCGTTGACGAGTTTTTGCAAAAAAACATGATGCTCCATCAGCCTGCTCCATCTCAACATCCACAGGAATATATTGCTCAAAGTTGCCCATGGACAGAAGTTCCTGGTCCACAAGACATTTCTTCAGGTAGAACATGCAACCGCCCAGTGCAGAAATGGCAAGTTCAAACCCTTTTTTTGGAGTGAGGCTTAGAGAGTCACTTTCAGACGTCATCGCTTTAAGAGTTGGAGGCAGCATGGGTCCTGCTTCTTTACCAGCTGCATTTTCTTTGAAATAATTTTCCTCTGCTAGGACCTTGAGGGTCTTCTGAGCATCCCAGAACTGTGAACCAGCATTGAGTCCTTCTTGTAGTGCAGCTGACAAAATAGACTTAAAGATTTTAAGGGTCTCCATCGATGGGTTGCTCTTTTCAAAGAGAAGCTGGGCAGGAGAATAATGTGCTACCAGAGTGCGCAGGCGGGAACAGTGTCGGTCATCTTGAAACTGTCCAACATGGAAGTGTCCTACAGAGGTATCAACAAAGCAAACCCCATAGATATGGCCATGGCCTGCGCTGTCTTCCTCACTTTTCTCTTTAATACTTAGAAGATACTTGCTTTGTGTTTCAGAAGGGGCCCCGTCCAGAACGCTGTACGTCTGAGTGCCTCGCGTGATGATTCGACAAACCTCTCGCTTGACCACACGGTCAAATTTGGTGGGACGTGCCATTGCCTTACATCGTGCTTCCATCATCTCGGGGGTCTCTGTCTGTTCCACACGTGCCACTTTATAGCCCTTTTGTACTAGAACATCTGAGAAGCGTCCAAAACCGATCTCAGGGAACCCAGAATGGGCCCAAGTGCCTTTCATGAAGGTGAGACCCAATTCATTTACACCGATCACAGCATCCATGTGGTAGAGCTCATAGAACTTGCCAACTTTATAAAAGAGAACAGTATCAAACATTTCACTCTTCAGCTGCCACCAGCGACGCATTCCAGGGGTCGTCCTGTTCAGATAATCCTCAGGCACGTACAGCGTCGTGGGGTCGTAGTTTTCGTCTGACTGGCGCTTTCGTTGGGCATCTTTCCTCTTGCCATCTTGAAGCCAGTCAAGTTTTTCGTGGTCCCACACGGTGGAGCCTCCATCCAGTCCACTGCTGCTCTGGCTCTCAAAGTTGTCTGGGGCAGAGAAAGCAGACAGCCGTGACATGGTGTCCGATCCCACAGGTGTAGCTGCGGCTGCTCGTTTCGGGGTAGTTGAGGATGATGGTTTATTCTTTGCTTTTGCAGGCTTTTCTGGAGCACGTTTGCGCTTTACTGGTTTCACGGGGCTGTCGGGTTCTGTCTCAGGCTCGCTCTCTTCCTCCTCCTCAGCCCCACTGCTCACCACATCCTCTTCCTCACTGCTACCTGCTGCCTGATCAGGTTTAAACTCTTCACCAGAGTCCTCGCTGTCAGATGCCACCACAATGCGCCGGCGCTTGGACTTTTGACCCTTCTCAGCTGCAGCGCGAGGGGGGCGTTGGCTGGGCTTCACCTTTTCCTCTTCTTCAGACATTTCCTCACCTGACACGATGGATTTCTCAACCTTTAATAAAACAGAACATTTCATGCTGAAATTAATATTATGTAAACACAAGCAAACACAACCTCAAGTAAGATATAATGTAAGATTTGGTGCAATGCTAGTCACAGTTCAATATGTTATACAATATACATAGTGTATGTTTACACTATAACAGTGAACTTAAATAGTTTTAGAACTTTTAAAACTTTAATAGTTTTAGAAAAAACATGTCAAAACAAGTAAATAGATATATGTATACATATATACACATGCATGTATATATATATATATAAAATTACAGCACAGCAAACATTACAATACTTATGAGCAGGGCATTAAACTAAATATACCAGCATTGTATTAAACAATCAGTCAATTAATGTCAAATAAAAATCAGATGTTTTTTCTATAGAAACACTAAACTCTGCCTGTAATTTAGTGCTGCTCACCTCCATTTCCTCTTCATCTTCCTCTTCTTCATCTGAGGGATCCATGCACATTGGCATCTTTAATCTCTGCTCTAGGCTGTCCTTCATCGCCTGGTCTGCCCGCTCCATCGCCTTACGAATCACAGGCTTCCCACTGAAGAACACGCCGCCTGATTTCGCATCTGCACTATCAGAACCTTGAAGGAATAACAAGAATGTTACCATTTCATGTCAGAATAAACATTTGACAAATTCCACAAGCACAATTCCTCATATTTAGATTATTATGAGAAGAAGGGTCACAAATATCCTGTCTTACCTTGATACTGCCGTATGTACTTTGTGTTCACCCATCCTCGTGTGGGGGGCTCATCAAAGAAGTGCACGTGAAGCCTCTGGTCTCGTCCTCGACCCCTCATCTGCTGTCCACTCAGAGGCTGAGGCACTACCATACACGGCCACCAGGGGTGCCCTTCCATCTTAGCCCACACAAGAGCACCAGCACTCAACATGGATGACGGACTTTAAAAGGTGAATAATGAACTTTAATTATGAAATCTTATTATTAAACATTAACACAAAGGCATTTGGCAAAAATGACATATACATTTTGTACTTTACACAACTAACATTACTGGAGGTGACAGTAATTGTGGTTATAGTTATATATGACCAACAGACAGGCTTCAAATCACGTTTAAGTGCACAGATTAAATATAAACGCTGTTAAACGAGTAAATCTCCACATCGCTTCACATTAAATCTTTATAAAGAACACACTTATGCGCGAGTGCGGTTGTCATGGTGACTTCTGTAGGAGTTGTTGCTATTGGTCCAGACTGGCGCGAAAGGAATGTCACGTGGCGCTCGCCTACCGGAAACAGATTCATGAGGCTCAAACTCCCGCCAAACGCACGGTCGGAGCAGAACAGAGTAAGACGCCATAAGCCCCTCAAACGTCTTCTGCACCTTCATTTAGCACGTAAATCAGACTAACTGCACCCGCACACCGGTGACGGTACCAAACGCGATAACGCCGACACGCCCCCAGCAACCTCCACTGTATGTGTGAGGAACGAACACACCAGCAACAG
>JBAJNP010010171.1:0-16867 GCA_036877545.1 Yasuhikotakia modesta
ATTTTCTGTCTATAAATAATTTAAAGTGGTTGTATAAATTCCCTTTAAAATAATGAAATGAAATGGAGAAATAGTTGCAATGTGCCAAACACAACGTAAAAAATGATCCCGTCCACCGCAGCACAGGACAATCTCACAGCTCTGTGTCTCATCCGAGACAGCGAGACAGACAGACAGACAGGTGACAGTAGATGGCAGAGGACAGCAGACAGACAGACTCTAATCCTCCGCAGTCTGTCTGTCTTCACACCCCCTATAAGACTTTTCACCACTGTCCTTCAGCTCAGAGGTGATGAACACGCAGCTAAAAGTCTCTTTATCCCTCGTTTCTTTCTCTCCGTCTACCATGAAAAGGGCTGCAGTCATGCCAGAATAGAAGGGCAGCGGTCAAGGTCTCGCATTGAGACACGGTGTGAGAATAATTGCGCCCAAAATCGAGCTGTTTGCTGTTGGAAACGGACGATAAAGTGTCAAGTTTTTTGCCATGTTTTGAAGGGCTGCCGCTTGTACGCACTCATACGCTCCAGCATATTTCAGTCTCATCTTTTATCTGTCTGTCTGTATCTCTTTCCCTCTGTCTCTCTCTAAACAAACCTCGGGTGAATATGCTACAGCTGTGCTTCACAAAATGAGACACAAAGCCTCGGCTGCTGTAGCGCTCCTGAGCTTGATTTTACACACCTTAGCACAATTCTGCTCTGATAATCTCGCCACTGTACATTCATCAGTGTGACTGGAAAAAACGCTTCCTGCGTCTGCCACAAAATCCCTAAACACTTGGGATGAGCTTTTCGGTTGTTTTGGCTGCTGGGATAAATCGTCCGTGTACGGCTGTAGTGATGGAGAGAGGAGGCTGTTTATTTTTAAATTGTTGTGTGTATTCATGTGTACGTAAAATGGACATCTGTGGCTGTCTCGTCGTATCGTATGACCTGAAGCTGCAATCGGTAACGTTTGAATCACTATCGCCATCTTAGTTTGAAACAAAAGGTACTTTAGTTAAACGATACTTTAGTTAAACGATACATATATATATATATATATATATTATTTATTGCCATTATAAGTATATCAGACTGGCCAACCAATCACAGAATTTACAATGTAAAAAAAAATGATTGTGTGACATTCTCCAACCCAACACAATAAATGAGTTTTAAACAGACACAACAAATTTAAGTGGAAGCTCTTCAGTTCTGGATAGTTCTGCAGGAATATTGCTGGCGTGGCATTTCGAGAGAGTGATGGTGGGTTCATTAGCGTAGCTGCCAGTTAACGAAGCCCCTCATTGTCATTTAATAGGCTGTGTAAACAGATGTGTCCCTCCAAAATCAAATGTTTGCCTTTCTGCATAGCTGACCAGAACTGTGTGTGAGTGTGTGTGTGTGTATGCATGCATGTGCATAACTGTGTGTGTGCGCATAACTGCGTTTGTGTGTGTGTGTGTGTGTGTATACATGTGTGCTTGTATCCGTGTGTGTATGTGCGTGTGTATGCATGCATGTGCATAACTGTGTGTGTGTGTGTGTGCACATAACTGTGTTTGTGTGTGTGTGTGTGCGTGCATAACTGTGTGTGTGAGATAGTCTGCATGTGTAAAAAGTGGAAGTTTTTTTCTCACGCATTACATGCATGTTTTCATGTGACTTTTCATGTCACCAGTTCTGCAGGTTCCACAAAAGACACGTTTTGACATCATTCACGTCCTCTGAGTGGATGTCCGCTTTTGTTAATGTTTTATCCTCAGATAATAATAAATGATGTGATGAAATCGGCTGAAAGATTGGTGTGTTCCACAGATAAGAGATGGAGTGTGTTTTTATAAAAACAACATGAAATGATACAAACCCCACATTCAAGGTTAGTTAAACCCCTCCCTGAGGAAAAGCTGCTTTTTTGCCTCTTCTTTTGATCTCTGTTCCCAGTGGATAACGGCTGCTGTTCCCAAATACAAGCAACATTTCCCTCCCAAATCTTGTCACTCTATTTGCAGTTATAAAGGAGATTAAGTTGCTTTTTAAATAAATGTTTGCAGATTTGCGATGCAGTTCAGTCCAGTGGTGGATGAAAGCGAGAGCGAGGTTGAGAACAATAGCAGGCGTATTGTTTGTTTTGTAAGGTATATGGGAGGAGGCGTTGAGGTTGAGTTTGAGGTTGTGCTGGGAGGCCTGCATTGCTTGCTTGGAATCTGCTGAGCTGAAATGGCCAACTAGAGGACAAAGATGTTCAAGGCTGGATTGAGTCGATGTTAGTGTGTGTGTGTGTGTGCAGTATGTATTTCCTATAAATAGGCAATGATGATCCATTGTGTGTGTTTTGGGAAGGCAGTACCTGGAACTGGTCTGTATTGTGTGATTCCTTGTACTTGTTTAAAATTATAAATTTTAAATTATTATATAAATTTGATCAGTTTGCAGTAATTTGCATGTATTCTGTATGTGTTTTGAGTTCTATATATTTTATTGTTTTCTTTATTCAGACGTAAAGCAACAATGCAACGCTGTAAAAAACGCCGCATAATTAATTTGATTCGAATTGAATATTATTAATTGTACAGCTGTCAGTTCCAGTTGCTGTGATCTGATTGGACGAGTGTCATTCTGGGAGCAGTGACATTTAACAGCAGGCTGAGGCATTGAGTTTGTACGTGGCTCTGACAGTGAGAGGTTTATCCTGCTTTGCCATTATTTCAAAATGAACTCATTAGAACTGTCGTATACAAGTGGAATTACACTCAGTATTGCTGTTCTACTTCCTGTCAGCACGGCTGTGATTTCCTGCGGTAACTAACTGCGCTTTCATTCGTGTAGCGCTTTGTAACATAAATAATTTTGGACTTGATTTTGCATAAGCTAACAATTCTTTGGCTGTTCTGGAAAAGTTTCCAGTCTATGGGAAAAGTGTACGGTTGTAAGCGGTTAGGGTTTGATAAAACGGTTGTGTTTTCTCAGCAATAGCTTAAGATGAGCCTGGTTAGTTTAAAATAGCTAACAATTTCCCTCAAGTTTGCACATTCATGACAACAGCTCTCATGCCTTTATGCTCACTTAGTTATTTTTCAGAATGGCAAAAAATACCAAGAACTCGTCACTGAACAAATGGAGATGCCATTTGTTCAGGATACACTAAGGATACAGCTTAGCTGTGATGTTCTGATGCTAAGTCTAAAGTGCAGTTACTTCTCTGTTTACCCGAAGAGCTGAATGATTATCCGCTGCATTCCTGATTGAGCCTGAAGAGGGCTGACGGGTTCAGAGCAGCTGGATGCTGATTGGTAGTTCTAGATGACTAGAGAGGAAGTTGTTTTATTTATTTATTTTCTGAGTGTGAGCGCGATGCCGTTGAGTCCCTGGTTCCATCAGAACAGCCAGGGTTTGATTAGCCACATCAGGACAAAACCTTTCAGCGGCTGAGAGGGATGCGGTCGTCAGTCGCTCCAAACCTCGCAGACCTGAAGCGTCTAGTATCATTTTCGAGTTTGAGTCTGATTTTGTTGAATCTGGCAGCGTGTTAGATCACCTTCACTGGAGTTTTTAAGAGTTATGTGATGTGCACGTGAACGTTTTGTGTTGACATTAAAAGTTGGCAAAAAAATGATGTCAGAGTCTCACAAGATGTTAATGATTTATCAGTGTTTGATCGTTTTGATCGGTGTTTTGAGAGGTTTATAGCAGTAATCCCCATCTAAACTGATAAACAGATACCTGATGGTCCTGACAGCAGCACGCATGCGGCCCAGCATCACACGGACATGCAGAGATGCGTTCTCCAGTGCAAATCCCCTCAAGCTAAATTTAAGGAGGCTATTAAGAACTGATAAATGTTGTATAGTTTCATACCACTGACTCTGAGATCGAAATCTGCTCTCTTCCCAGATCAATAAAGCAACAAGACCATTTCTGTGGCCGGTGCTGTAGAAGGACATTCTCTGAAACGATCAGGAACATCCTGTGAATCAGCTGCGCTTAATCTCTCCCGCTTGCATCCGTACTGCGTCCTGTTTTTTTGCTGAAGGCGTTTGGGAAGTGTGGCAATAATGTAGCTTGCGTTGTGTAAACAATGTAAGTACCGCTGATCCGCAGAAGGTCCTTTAAGCCCACAAAGGTTAGCGAAGTTTGCTTTGGCCTTTTGCGACGTAATGGCGGCAATTTCCAGCAGCCTCATGTATGAGGCGTCTCTCTCTGTCAGAAATCCCTGAGTAAACCTAATTAGATATACCTTCACCTTTTCTGGCGTGGTTTCAAAAACGAGCCTCTGCGTTCTCGCGCATTAGCGATTAATATGCTTTCTCCTTGTAGATATCTTTGTGCGGTATTAGCGTTTAGCCAGGAATGTCATCGAAATATCACAGTTAATCATACGCAGTTTCCCGCCGCCACGTTTAATTGGAGCCGCTCTAATCGCAGCGAGAAGGAAATTATATGTTCAGTTTTAGAGGCAATGATGAAGACTTGAAGTCTCAGAGATGCATTAGGAAGATGTTAATATTGGACGTTAACAGGGTTGTGCTGAAAAAACACATTCTGTAGAATTTATCTGACTGGACCCAACTCGCTCGTTTTCACACCGTTGTCAGTCACAGCCCAGAGACAGTCAAACAAATCAGGTCACTGGTCCTCCGATAGGTTTTCTCCTGTGAAAATGCTGGAAGGTTTTTAAAAGCCGGCGTGCTATTGTGCCTTGGCTGGTGCAGGTTTTGCTGCAGGTGGGCTGGAGGGTTCAAAGGGGATGAAGAAAGACCCTTTGAAGCTGCTGAAGTTCATGCATTGACCTTTAACAGCCCAGAGTCGGACTCCCTGGAAGCCAGGAGAATGACTGCATAAACAGGCACACCGCTGACCGAGTGGACTGACACACGGCGCCATTTAGAGGAAACGGGAATTATGGTGGCTTGTTAAAGAGCTAAAGAGATTAAAAAGGAAGAATGAAGGACTTCCTGCATGAAGGAGTTACTGTAACCTTCAACAACCAATTATAAAACAGCTGCGCGTTAGAAAACTCTCCTGCAGAATTTATGGAGGGATGGGAGGCCTTGTTCTGGGTTATTTTTTGGTCATGGTAACGGACGTATGACAAAAATTAGGAAATTTAGTGGAATAATTTATACATTACTGTACATATACTGTACAAAATTAATTTAGTTTCTCCCCTTTGACATTTTATTGGTGCATTTGGTAATGGTTTAATGCTTTGAAAACAGGATTCAAAACAGTAATAAATTATCGATGTCACTGGATGAGCACTGGAAGCTATTGTAAATATTTGATATGTAAACAGTTTCCAAGCGTCATTTGAATTTCTTATTAAGTTGTATGTTGCTTGGCAACCCGAAAACAACCTACAACTATATAAGAATCAATGAAGCTGTCAGCGCTGTCAGCTCTCATCTGAAACACAGTTTGAAGAGCACATTATAATCTGCTGCTTTTCAGGCTGTTTAAAACTGTTTTTACAACCCAGAATTGTTAGCTGGAAGAGGTCAGGATTATTTCAGGCTGCTATGTAAGTACAAACTTAAATCATGGAGTGCAGCTATCTGCTAGTTTACAGCCGTCCATAAATCCAGAAACATAAAAATGTATCATTTCTATTTTCCCACAATCTCCGTTATCATCGTCTAAACTTATCCAAGACGTAAAATTCTACCGGGTCCCTTAAACCCAGAAACCGGTGTGATATTTTTCTGATAAAATTATGCCAGAGGCAAACAGCCTGATGCCCGAGTCTTGGGGATTAGAGTCCGTACGGGACACGGCAGCGGTCAGCGGCGAGTTATATGTCATTGTGTGTGGCGTTACGCAACAGCTGACCTTTTAATGCCGCTGGCTCTTCAATTTATGACCTCTGCAAACAGCCGTCTCAGAAACAGCCGCCCAGCGCGAACACACACCATATCAGCATTCATAGAGCTCCCAACACACTGTTTTCCAGAGGTTAAGCACTGCAGGGGATTGGTGGGCGTGATCGGAAAGGAGAAACAGGAAACACGGGTGCGCGGCACTATAAGAGGCGTTGTAGCTAGTGCACGCTATTGTTTTATTTGCCTCGGTCGAATAACGTCAGCAATAATATTCAGGGCCGGTCTGTTGGAGGTGAAAGCAGACAGATTGTTATGTTTCATTTCATGCGTGTTGTGTTTGTCATCGTAAAAACGCTTTCTTGCTTTGTTTCTCATGCTTTTATTGCTTTCTGTCGTGTCGAGTGTCCTCGTAAATCAAACTCCTGCGCGGCTAACATGGAGAAAAGGTTCTTTCTCGTTTAGAAACAATAATCGAATCATTTGTGATATAACTGGCATTGCATTGTTCACGACACACTGTGTTAGGCAATTTATTACCTAAGAAGTGAAAAATAGCAATTTTGGTAGCAACACGCTTTAAAGTAATCGTTTAATTAATAGTTTGAATGATTCATTGTAGCTAATGATTTCTGGTGGGGTTGAGAGCTGCCCGTGGTGTGATTGGAAATGAGATGTGTGTGGATTTAACCTATAACTCAAACTTCCTAATATAAACAAGTTGCCTGTTTTTTCTAAGTTTTTCAGGTCAGTAGATTTTGTGGTACACAGTACAGCATCTTTAAAGCTCATGATTTTTGTGACAGAACAAGTCAGATGCTTTTATTTAAAGCAGCTTATGGTGGATTCAAGCTATACAATTTTTTTTAATTATTTATTTGGCAAGTGCTTTTATCCAAAGCAACTTACAGTTAATCCAATGTATGCATTTTTTTAATCAGTACTTGTGTTCCCTGGGATTGAACCTGCAACTTATGCGCCGCTAATGCCAGTGCGCTGCCAGTTGAGCTACAGAATATTTGTAGTTAAAAATGTGGAGTATCTGAACTGTAAAATTGTAAGGGTTTCATTTTTATTGCTTCCTTTTTATTAACTGATTTATTTCTTATATTTAGTGTGTTTTCTTGTATCAGGCAGAAGTTACTGTTTTTTTCAGATATATTGTGTTTTTTTATACATTGTTGAATTGTAGTTTTGGGAATTGCTAACGTAAAGTGGTTCATAATTATCTTTTTTTAGACATTGTATTACAGTTACTGTTTGATATATGAACATTATTTAAACATAATTTATAGATCAAATATTTTTCAAATAAGAATATTATGTGACATATAATGTTAAAATTATTCTACTAATGTCACTGTAAGAACACGTTTGATAACATTGAGATAACATTTAGAGAATATTACCCATAATCTGACGTTTCCTGTGAGCTGGGTATCTTGTTTTGTGATGAAGATTAAGCCACAAATGTTTGATTTCTGTGGTTTGCTTTTTCTACAGCTCCACACAGAAAAGGACTCAGATGAGTTTTTATCCAACACGTTTTGCTTCCAGTAGTAACACCTCAAACGTCGATTGCATGCAGGGGCTGTTAAACGTATAATGTGTAATTATCATTAATTATCATTAACTGAGGCATGCAGCCCTTAGCTCAGAGATGTTCAGAACAAGCGTGTACCACGCGCCCTGCGTCCAGGAATTGTGCCGTCTACGTGTGCCTCTGAAAATTGTAGCTATTGGTGAATCCATGTTGAGAAATCATCAGAAAAATTAGAAGCGTGTGGTCGTTCTCCACACAGGGCGAAATTGTTTTCATTATTGCAAACAAGTGCAGTGACAGTGTTTATGAAAATGACAGGAAGCTGAAGTTGTTGATGGGAAGCGTGAGCTGGACAGAGTTATCCAACGCGAGTCTTTGGCTTTAACTACTTGTACTTTCACTAACCTGCAATAAACTTCTCAATCTCCCCAGAATATCCCTCTGATTGACACCCCTGACCTTTCGTTCCGGGCATTTGCTGAGAAAAAACAGCCCATCCCCCCTGGTGATTGGCTGGCGTGTTTGTGATTGCCTTTAGCTGATTGGCAGGCGTCGAAAATGGCGGGGGGTCTCTGGCTGGCAGCTGCGGAGGCGAGCTGCTCTCTTGGATGTGAAAATGGTTTTGATAAATAATAAAACAGTGGTAATAACCAGCTGCTTTTGAGGTCACATGACCTTCCGCCATGCAAATAATGACTTTACGACAACCTGATTGGTTCATGCATTATTAAGCCCAGCCCCCCTCTGCTAACTCCACCCGGTAAAGCCGCCACAGGTGTCCTCACGCGGTCGTGCAAATATCATCCTTTTCATGTGCTTCTAATGCTCTGCTTTAATACCATCTCTCACTTGGCATGGCCTTCAATTTCCCAGTGGAAATAAAAGGCCGGTTATTGTATCCACCAGGGAAAGTTTTCCTCAGACGGTGTGTTATCGTGATTTTTCTTGTGTGGCTAATGAGGTTGCCGGTATGTGTGTGCGTTAGATGGAGAGCAAGAACGACATATTGACTCTGTGTAGTTTCCCAGGATGCTTTGCTCCAGTATGAGCCATTGACACTTTGGGCAACTACACAGTATGGATTCTTCTGTGGCAGTTCATACTCAACACTTCTCCACATCGATCTTTTTGTGCTCAGTATCTGTGTGTGTGTGTGGGGATGACTTTACACCAACAATAGCAAAGGAGAATGGAACAAAGCTTTGCACCTACATAGTCGTTCTCCCCCCACACTTATTTGTTATTTGACCACCTCTGAAAAGCTCACACACAAACACAGCGCAGGATCTCACTCTGCATGTGAGCGCTGTAAAAAGAGCCCTTACAGACTATTGTGTCACAGTTTCTTTGTGAAATTGGAGTTGATGGTTGGCAGCGTGTTTCAGAGTTATCATGCTTTGGTGCATGATAACTCTGTGCATGTGGTGCATGTAAATCTAGTGCATTTCATATCATGTTTCCTTTTTGTCGGTCAATAATGTTCACACTTGGTAAGCATTGGTTTTAGTGTTGCTACATGGTTGATGGGTTGGTTTCAGGAAATGTTTTCACAATGTTGGCTGAACATTCTCTTAAAGTTCTCCAAAAAATGTTGTCGTAATGTCAGCAGAACTTTTAAACTTTTTTTTATCAAATATGTAAAACGATGTTTCCTTCAGTTGTTAGTGGAACGTTTAAAAAAAACGTTTTTAAAACGTTTTACAGCTTTTYTTACCTACTGGAAGCATTAGAGGACATTCCTACAACTTAGAATTGCTAGCTGGGTTGTGGACTAATTGATTTTAATGAGCTCTTCATAATGAATCTGTCACTGTGAGACTTCCTGTGTTTTGGGACAGTTAAGTGTTGTCTGTCGCACCTGGAGTGGCATTTGTTGGCTGAAGCTGTGTGCAGTGGGTTTGTTTCACAGGTAATCTCTGTTTAAAGAGAATTCTGTGAGGTCCTTGTGTTCCAGTGCAATCTCTCCTCACCAAGACACCAGCTGAGGCTAAAAACACTGACACCACAAGCTTTTCTCTCTCACGTTTCCACTTTAACCCCCCAAACCTCTCGTTTCCTCTTCAGATGTGTTGCACTTGTTTCTCACTATCCCACTCCATCTCTCCCTCCGTCTCTCATCACTCTATTTCCTCAGCCCCTCCCTCTGGGCCCCGGGACCCCCATCTCTCTGGCTTTTGTCAGATGAAAGTGACAGGTCCCTGAGGAGAAAGCTGAGGAACAGCGTGACACAAGACGGTTCTCCAGCGCTCCACAGCTTCACCACTTTGTGTTTGAGATGTTCAATCAAAATGCTAATGGCTCTTGCGACGAGGGAGCGATATTATTGTTCTACTAATTGATAAGAGAAGAAAGATGGAAAGGCCCACGATGCCGGTCTGTGCTGCTGTCGCCCGGCGCTCAGACGCTCTGTTTTAATTACAGTTACGCAAATGAAAGGAAACAAATTGATCCTTCGAACAAAACAGTTTGTTGTTTGTTGTTTTTTCACTTTGTATAATAAACGGTATACATTATTTAGTCAGTTTATAAATTATGGATTATATACTTTCACGCAGCAGCAGAGATCGAATGGAATTGCAGCAGCCCTGTAGTTGTTTATTGTAGCCCGGAGCTTAACCCTCATTAGAATTATCTCCCAACTTTTGACACTTTTAAAGCACGTATCTTTGACCTTAAGTAATCGAAGTAATCGTCTTTAAAGAGCTTAAGTTTGCTTGGCTATAGCGCAGAAATGTGAAAAGCTGCCCTGTGTAACTTATAAAACAAATATCTCTGAAGTTTTGTAACGTCACCTGTTTAATATTCATGAACCAGGCTAATTAGTTTTATAATGTGTCTCCGCCCACTTTTCAAATTGTTCTCTTTCACTTCAGTCAGCGTTTTTGAAAGACTCTTAATTGTCTTCTTTCCGAGGCGGATCTGAACACCTTCAGATCTCTGTCAGTCTGTGAACTTTGACCCTCAGGCAGAAATGTCTTTTTTCTCTCTCTGCTAAATGACCTTAAAACAATCCGGCGTGACCTGCCTGCTAGAAACAGGAAGCTATTCCCTTGATGTCATCTGTCTACACGGAAACTTTGGCCACCCGCAGCCGTTGGAGTATTGGTATGTTTTTTATTGTCTTCTTTGAGGAATGTAAGTACAGCCACGGACTGAACCTCTTCCATGAATCTCTGTAAGGGTCACGGAAGAGAGACATTTGTCTGTCTCCAGACATATCATGCTCTGTTGAGTGGCATAGAAAGAGCAATTAATAGCCTGTCTGGTTATTTCTTTCTGTCGGGTGTCCGTCAGGTTGGAGTGATGCTCCTGTCCGCTGCTTTCCTCTGAGATGTGGTCTGTCTTATTAAGTTGTCGACAGCTTTGACTGTATGTGTGTGAGTGAATAAAACAACCCTACAGAAGAGTCTTGGGTGCTATTTCATGCCAGGCTCTTAAACAAGACGTGATGCAAGTTCTTATTTTTTCCTCTTTGTTTTCTTTCCCTCTATCCTCTGAACTTGTTACTAATCTAAATATGTCCTGGGACCACTTAAAGCAGTATTGCTCTGTTCCAAAATATTGCGAGCTGCCTACGTAGGCAGCATTTTAGGCCTGGCGCTCGCGCTCCTGACGCAAAGGCTGTTCTTATCTGTGGCAACTTAATTAGGCTGCCTCCTAAAATAACTTTTTTAGCCAAATTCTAGAACTGCTTTACAGAAAAGGGAATCCCAGAATAAATTGCAGTGAGCTCAGTTCGGGAAGTGCAGATGCTGTTTAGTTCAGGATAAACAGTATTGGGTGTTTTGTGTGTATTTTATTGCTTCTGAGTATTGTGCTGTTTGTAGCCAGCTAACAATTTTTGGTTGTAAGCGTGCTTTGCTAACGTTTCCATTTAGTGAGAGAAACAGTAAAAATGTCATTTTGAATGTTCTGGGGATGTTGTCTATGAGTGTTGATGCTTAAAAGTTTTTTAAACGTTGTATTAACATTATTGCTTTATTGCTTGATTTTTTACATTTAAGAATAATCCTTGATAAATATGATCTACTAAAGTTTCCACATGAGTGGATTTTGATAACTTTGAGAGAACATTCTGAGAACGTTGCTTGTTAGCTAAGATGGGCCGTGTGACAACATGCTAATCTCAGAATATTGAAATCAATTGTGAATTGAACGTTTTTTTGTGTGACACATGAAGAAACTGCCAGAAGGTTCCAGATCGGTGACTTTTAAGCTGATGTTAAGATGTTGCTGTAGGAAACACCTGCTCATGTAGGCAGTGAGACAGCTCACTAGGTTTTGTAAGAGAGCTTAGATGTCCTGGGAACGCTTAACACTGCGTGTGTGTTTGTGTGTGTGTGTGTTTGTGGGTTAGCGTAATCGCATCACATTAGCCTGAAGGCAGCTCAGCGAACCGGCATGTTTAAACAGCCATCTTCATGACTGCTGAGGCAAAGACCTGTTGAAGAAAGTCTGTGGAAATTTGTGTTGAAAATGTCAATACTGAAGGGAGAAATTAGCTCAAACGTGCCTTTGGGTTAAAGAGTAGACCGACAGAAAAGAAGAAAAAAGGTTTCATCAGGCTCAAATCAAGCAGTAAGCAACACAGGCTCACCAAATGAATCCAACTGACTGGGGCAGTGTATTTTTCTGCCTTTAAAAGCTGCCTGGTACAGGTGCACAAGGTTAATGAGAACAACTCTCCCAGGTGGCTTCGCCAGAGGGGAAGCAACACAATATATGAGAGAATGAGAGACTGAGACGCACTGACACAGCTAGAAATGAGGGCTTGAGAGAGTTTTTGCTAAATTCTGTTTGAGAGGTGCCAGACTCGGGGGTGAGGGTATCTGGGAAACGCCTGATGCTATTTCATTGCGCGTTTGACAGCTGCAGGCTGCTACACGCCGGCCCTTCAGCCTGTGGGGGCATAATTGGTTCTGCGCCGGACGCGTCGCGCCGTTCGGCGGGATTACGGCGAGGCGAGGGCTTTGAGTCGTGCGCGTTGGAGATACCGACGCGTCTGGCGGTGGTCAGCTTGAAAAGAGCTGAGCAGGAGAGGGAGGTGGTCGACCTGGACTTTTCTCACAGCTTGTCCATTTTCTTCCGTCTTTCTGACAGATAAGCTCACAGAGAGAGAGGGAGATAGATAGAGAGCAACAGAATGAATGAGGGGGAGAGAGAGCGCGCGTGGGGGAAATGGGCGCTTTTAGCCTTTAGATTTCATTTCAGTGGGCTTTATCTCCGCAGAACAATGCCAATGGAAAAGCTTATCGTGAGCGGTCCGAAGCACAAAGGAGGCGCAGTAATATGTGCTGATCACCGCGCGCGCACCAACACGCGCGCACGCACCTTTTATTTGCGCGCTCTGACACAGAGTATTTACTCGCGGTGGTCGCATTATGTTGCGCCACTGCAATGCAGGCCTGCAACCCCACCACAGTAAAGAGACGCGTGTTATTCTCCCGCTGTTGGGTTCATTATCAATGGCAAAGCCGGTGTTTGGCATTCGGTGTTTGGTGTCGCTGGTGACGCGTTTCATATATTTGTTTATAAAGCAAACCGTTATTCGCTTTAAACGACTCTCTTTCTCCCCTGTATCTTCATCTGTGAGACATAAAGAAAGAAATGATTTTGTTTACATGTATAAAACACAACAGCTATACTTTAACTTTGCCACACATAAACCCAGCCCGCTAATTTCCACACGCAACACCATTGCGCACCGGCGACAGGCTGAGCTCAGGTTACTCTGTTTGTTTTCACCCGTCTCTAGCTGGTAAATAATCACCATATCTGTATATGAAATAGTCTTTATGGTGTTCACCAGGCCTTTATTCGCAAAGTGTCACTTTCAATAAAGAGAAGAATATAGCATTATGCTCGGAGATACCCCTCGCATCTACACCTCCTCCCCGCCGGAGCGGACGGAGGACCGGCGCGCTGCCGGTACTTTGAGGAAGATTAATGGGAGGTGAGTTTCTGAGGTGAAATTCAGCCTGAGAATGAATGAGATAAACACATTCAGCTTTTTTGACGCTGGTTTGAGGCAGTAATGACACTTGAATGAATGGCACGTATTCAAAGCACACCGGCTGTTATTAGAGAGGCTAGCGGCCGCCGCACGTGTCTCCCCGCGTATCGAAAATCTCAGGAACAAGCTGAAATAATGGAAACGGATGATGTTTTGTGTAATACATACGCTTATTGAAAAAAAAACAACATATCTGTTTATTTGCACCCATGCTGGAATAAAACATAGGCATAAAAACAGCTTAGTGGGAACGTTCTCTGAATGTTTTAAAAAGGGTAAAGTTATTAATTCATTCATATACATACATGAATGAGTGTCTTGGTATATACCAAGCAAAAACATTAACACAACGTGTAAAAAGTGTTATGAATGTTCCTATAACTTTAATAATAGCATTCATAACATTTCTGTGCCTTGATGGTGATGTTAGGGAAACGTCTTATACAATCTAAAAATTGTTAGCTGTGAAGGAGAGCAACAATCACAGTTGCACAAAACCCGGTGTTGTTGTTGGAGATGTCGAGATGTTTTAAACGTGATGCTTTAAGAGACGAGACACTCCTTATCACTCTTGTGTTGATGAAGATGTCCCGGCGCTGAGTGACAACGCTTGGTGGTTGGCATGGCAACAGAGGCAAGCTGAAAGACGGCAACCGTCGCTAATGAAGGGCCTCGTTAACAGGCATGCAGATAAGAGCTCCTTTAGCTCTGAAACAATCAGAGAGAGAAAGAGATGGAGAGAGAGAAAGAGAGAGTGAGAGAAAAACTCATGATAGCTTGTTCTCCTATCCAAAAGAAGAGAAACGCTATTGTTTTGCAACCGTAATTGCTAATATTGTTTACATTTGACATCTCGTCATGATTTACAGTGTGTATTGAGGAACTGGTTTGTACGGCTGTGTAACAACTCACTGCACATAGCAGTGGAGCTAGCTTACGGTTTATTTGAAAAGAGTTTGGCCTTAGCATGTCGATATGCCATCGATGCAGTACTTTAATATTTACAGGATGCATAGCATGAGCAAATATTGTGTTAAAAGCCATTTTTATTTAGTGTAATGCCAACTGCATTTAAATTAGCTTGTTGCAAAGCATGCTGGGATTGCCTTCTGTGTTAAAGATATGTGATATGTTTGAACGTTCGTGGAACGTTCTTTTTTCAAATTGTTAGCTGGGTCCTCTGGTCACACTGATCTCCTTATCCATCTCCCAGGACCTAATACCTGTTTCAGCTTTGTTCTTGAAAGCCCAGGCAATGTGCTTTGACTTTGTAGTGGATCAGAGTACTTGAGCACTACAGAAGAGTTCCTTCAGAGATGGTTGAAGAAGAAAAAAATGCGTTTGAGTCCTTTTATGCCAGTTGCAGTAACAGTTACCTTAAGGTTTCTTTTCTCATGGAGATGCTCAGAGGTTTTACCTCATCAGTAGAAATCTCAACATCTATACATATACAACATCTCAACATTAACATCTATATTTCCATCAGTCCTGGAGAACTTCAGTGTCACATGATCGCAAAATGTTTCTGAATGCACAGGTGTAGATCAGAGAGAGTTTGTCTTTGTGAAATATGTTGTGTTATGTTTTGTGTGGCTGTGCGAAATAGATCTGCCATGTTGATGAAGCGTTTTCACATCAGAAGAAGTAATAATTTAATGTAAAATTCTGGTTATAATGGTTTGTGGATTGAAGCAGAATTTATTCAGAAAGGATTGCAGTGCTTCGGTGAATCGTTTTTTTTCCACATCATCTAGTTAACATAAAAATATATATGTGCATTCGTGCCGAGACGGTGCTAAACATTTCACCATATCATTTCAGTTTTAGCTGCAGTCACTTCTGATTATTGGTGCTCATGCGCTATCTGTGTTTCAGACGTCACTTAATGAATGATAAGCTGAGTTAAAGGAGGCCTGCAGACGTTTTAATGGGAACAGAGAACAGATATGATCGTGTCAGACAGCAGCTGTAAAGAGAAACTCTTTAGTAATCAAAGAGAGAGAGAGAGAGATATGCACATAGTGATATGATACGCTACTGCTTATATGTGTATGTATATATGTGTGTGTGTGTGTGTGTGTGTGTGTACATATATGTATATATGGTGATGATGTAAAAACTCGCTAAGATATAAAAGATTCAAAAGATTTATTGGAAAATGGAAAAAATAGGGATGTAATGAAAAGAAAGATGGTGAATGTGTAAATAAAAATAAACCTGCAGAGCTTCTCAGCATCATTTGACACCTTTCTTTCTCTCTTCCTTTTAAAAACACCTCCATCCACGCAGGAGAAGCGGCGGTCCGCGCATACCGCACGGACGTTTAGGAGGAAATTGGAATTATGTGCCTAAAATTTCAGGAATGGTTTGACTGCAAGCCGGGTTAAAGTGTGTGTGATGGGAGGGCGGAAGAGAAATATTAAAATTCCATTTCCTTCCTGCTTGTACTTCTAAAGAGGTATTAAAGGCAGGAGTGAGGAGAATATGTAGAGTGATCGTTTAACCTCCAGTAGCTTGGACAGCTTCTTGACTCCAGCAGCTTGTGAGGCGTAAGTAGATTTCTGACAAGGTATAAATCAAATTATAAAAATGACAGGCAGTGACATTTTCCCGTGAGCGATCCCTTCATGCATGTGTGAGAGAGAGAGAGAGAGAGAGAGGGATGGATGGATGGTCTGAAGGAGGAATATCTTTAGAAACATCTTATTTCTTATATCATCTTATATCGGTCTGGGTTGTGTGGTCAGAAAAACAGAGAGATCTGACAGGCTGTTGAGATCTGCATTATTTTCCAGCGCAATGAGACATCCATCCATCCATCCATCCATTTATTCCTTCATTCATTCATAGCATCATGCGTTTTGTGCATCGCTGCATTAAGTCTAATGACCTTAGAAACAGAGAGAGAGAGTGGGCATAAGTATGAAAGCGTAGACATGTTATGATGGACGCTGATGCATCATTAGCCCGTCCGCCCCGGCTGTGGACCACCAGACGACCGATTTCTCCGTCAGCTCCAGCGCATTAGAGCGCGACCCTCAGGAACGGTCCGGCTGTGTTTCAGCTATCTGCTGTAGATGATTCACCATCAGCTTCCAGCCACATTAAACCTTGTTAAAGCAGCTTCATAGCAGCGGATTACAAGCACATGATAACAGAGGCTCTATCTCCTAATGAAGGAGGAATTGCTCCGGCTCTCCTCAGACCCTTCAGGAGACACTGTGAGGGGAAGAGGAGAGGGCAGGGCCTCGGGCTGTGACAGCTATCCGGGGGCCGCGTGAAGAGCCTCTTATGCCCTCACACACACCCAGATGCTGCTAATGCGTGTCCACTTGCATGCCATCAAAAATGAAGAACGCTTCCATCTCTCTGAGGCTTTGAGATGGTTGTTCGCTTTCACTTTCCTGCAGTCTGCCTTTTGTAGCTCTCTCTTTATATCTGTTGTGCTCTCTCTCTCTCTCACACTCTCTCTCTCTTTACATCTAAGTTGTGCTCTCTGTCTCTGTCTCTCTCT
>JBAJNP010010172.1:0-16865 GCA_036877545.1 Yasuhikotakia modesta
TAGAGTACGATGAGTGGGTCTATTAACATGTTGCTTAACTCCAAAAGAATTTAGCATGTTATTAAATGCAATCCCTGTTGCATTGTTAGTAACATCTACATGAATATTGAAGCCTCCAACTATTAAAGCTTTATCAATTATCACCAGCAGGTTAGTAATTCCTTTAGAAACACAATGTGTGGGCCTGGAGGTCTGTACACTGTAGCAAGTGCAAAGGAGAGGGTTGATTTATTCTTTTTGTCTGGTACAGTAATATTAAGCACCATTTGGCTGTTCATTTGTTTAACCTATAAAAAAATCACTAAATATTTGCAAGACCACCACCCCGGCCCGATAGTAGAACAATAGTAGAATGGCAATTTGGCTGGGGTGCAGTCCATCTGGACGGTAGAGCCTTGGCCGCTCCCTAAAAATATACCAATTATTTATCAAAAGAAGATTCTGTTCATTCTACCAAGAAATTAACCATTGATTTAAAAAGAAAAGTCTACTGAACTTTTTGCTTCCTAGTTGATAGATCGAAAGTGGTCCTGATATGATTCCCTTTGTTAAGGGCAATGAGCTGTGCATTGTTTAAACGATTTTCATAAAGTCTTTTTTAAGAATTTGATGGACAATGGAACCTCCAGTAATCACAGCAGCATATTCAAGTTTGCGAAGAGGGGCGAAGCAGTTGCAGGATGCAATCCTGGGAGCCGGTGGCGGTGCGGGTGGGCTAGTGGTAGCTAAAGTCCTGGGTTGCACCTTTTGCCGGAGTGAAGCTTATGTGGCATTGATGTTAATGCAGCGCTGACTTGGGCGCATGGGAAAAATCACATGGGATTTTTCCAGCATGGTTCTCTGCTCTAGTAGTAGGGCCTGTTTCTCAAGAAGATCATTAATGAGCTACTGCAGTTTTTCCAGTGTTAAAGTTTGAGTAAACTTATCCAAGTGATATTAAAGCAGTTATTAGAAGTAGCTAAGATAAAATTTTAACAAGTTTCGAAAGTATTTTCAATTGTTAGACATATCACTAACTCTGACTACGCTGCGGTTAGTTTATTATTACAATATGATTATGTATTGCATATGAATTCCCAATTATGAAATGTATATATATATATGTATATATATATATTGTAATGACCCGCGGGTGTTATGTTGGGAGATGCATTGACACTCGTGCACCATACACTGCACAACCCTGAGTGTCACTAAGTCCCTTGAATTGCTACTTGAATAAACATCACAAAATGCCCTGGTGCAAAGAAACCATTTATTCAAAGCACACACAGAACCAACACACATATACAAGCAAAATGACACCCCTTCCACAGACATTAATTCCCCCGACGGCAACAGTAACAAACTTCGGTGACAGCCCCGCTTCCGTTGCGGACAATGTACCCAAACCTTATCACTGCACTGAAGTACAGGTCCATGAGCTCTTACATCATGGGCCCTCTTCTGCTGGGTTCCCGCAGCTCCCAATGTCTCTTGAGCCAGCTGATGTATTGTGTTGAGTCGCTCCCGTAGCCGGTGGAAATAATCCAGCTCTGGTCCACCAACAATCTCTGGCTGTGGGGGCAGCCCAAATAATAAATCCACCGGGGGGCGGAGCTCCCTGCCAAACATCAAAGCCGCTGGTGTGCACTGACTGGACTCCTGCACCGCGGTATGGTATGCCAACAGGACTAACGGCAGATGGAAACCGGATGGAATGGCATGTCGTTGCAGGATGCTGTGGTAGCCATGCTGGTTCATGATGCCTTCAATTTTGAATAAATCCACAACAGTGTCACCAGCAAAGCCCCCCCCCACACCATCACACCTCCTTGTCCTGCTTCACAGTGGGAACCAGGCACATAGAATCCATCCGTTCACCTTTCTGCGTTGCACAAAGACACGGCGGTTGAAACCAAAGATCTCAAATTTGGACTCATCAGACCAAAGCACAGATTTCTACTGGTCTAATGTCTATTCTTTGTGTTCCTTGGCCCAAACAAATCTCTTCTGCTTGTTTCTTCTCCTTAGCAGTGGTTTCCTAGCAGCTATTTGTCTGCTAGGAATCTACAATGTAAACGGTCATAAAAATAAACTCATTGAATGAGAAGGTGTGTCCAAATGTTTGGCCTGTACTGTATATATACACAAAGGTTTTACAAAGTACTTGCCTCTGAAGTACATCAGAAGAAAGTAGAAATCTAGTCATCTGCAGGATGTTGGGAAGTTGAGCCACTGCTCTCGCTCATCTTTTTCAGTCAGTACATGCTAAAATGCCCCTTGTTGGTTAAACTCTGCATCAAACATAATACGTGCATGAAGACATCATATGCTTATAACACAAACTGTCAAAAGCAACAATTATCCTTGAACGAAATAATCACAGCTCTTGTGATTTGAAAATTTCAGCCTTTCAATTTGCGATTTTGGTTTATAAATGATTTACAAATAATACTCCTTTCATAAGATAACACAATATTTAATACTTTAAAGGTAATGATTTTTATTACTGGAGGCTGCCAGCTCACCATACTTATTGAACATTTGACATGACATGGGATGTATTGCTGGTGTTGTGCAAGATTCAATGCCCTGCAGAATTGATTTTGTCTCTAATCTTGGGAGCAGCAGGTTTTTACTAGGCCCATTCCTTCTCTCCGCCCCATTCCTGCCACCTTCGGTGCTTCAGGGTACAGCAGCTTTAAACCATTGCTCCCTGCAGTGTTTGTCAAATTTACCAGACATGGTGTGGATGCCACCTCTGTGGAGGTCAATAGAGAAATAAGAAAGGAGCCCTTCTGCAGGTCCTTCATTCGATTGATGCACTCAAAAGTTTTTTATATATATGCTTTATATAGTATATTTATATTATATTAATATAATTTATATAGTGCTTTTAACAATGTTACATTGCTTCAAAGCAGCTATATATCAAAATACTAAAAACAGATATTTAATTAATAATAATTAATAATGAATTAACAAAGTAATGTTATAAATAATATGCATACAAGTAATATTGTACGGGTGTTACGGTGGGAGTTACGAGTGACAGTGACAAACTGACAAGCGGCTAAGCTAGTCGCGAGTATGTCACATATGTGAACACTCATGCCCCATACACCACACAACCCCGAGTGTCATGGGATCCCAGAGTGGCTCGTGGAATAAACAACACTGAACGCACTCATACAACGAACACCATTTATTCCTAGCACCCACGCAGAAACAACACACATACACCAATCAACATGAAGCCCCTCCCCCAGACACTCAATACCCTGACGATAACAGTACGTCACATATAACACAGAATCACACAGTTAAACATTACAAAGACATTAAAACAGGCAGCATGATGGAGATCCTCACGGCTGGTACAATAAGGCCAATATAATTGCACCACACTCGCGATTACTCGTTATGCCCCAGGTCGCCACAATATGTTACAATGAGTATTTGATAGCTGGGGATTGTGTAATCACTCAAAGGATATTACACTTACATTTATATTTATGCATATACATAAAAATGTATTTTTTATCCAAAGCATCTATGATGGTATCCAAAACCAAATCATAGGGTATGATAACCCTAAATGCAAGATGATTTGTTTTATTTTGACCACCGTCTTCTGGCACGACTGCATTTCAAATTGAACATAAGAGCGATACTTAAAAGACCTAGGTCATGTTAGGCCAAAAGGGGCTGCTAAAGTATCGGTTTGAACATTTAGTCGATTTGTCTGGGCAGAGACCCGAGGAACCCAGGAAACACAAGAAAGAACAAGAGACACAAGAGAGTGGATATCGCGGGATGTGTGTTTATTAATAAACTAAAACGAATAGAACTATATTTACAAAAATCTTCTGCCCAAATGCCAGTCCTATTTGGCCTTCCTCAAGGTTCTATTCTGGGCCCTCTGCTTTTCACAATCTATATGCTTCCACTAGGAAATCTAATTAGAAGCCTGGGGATAAATTTCCATTGCTATGCCAATAACACCCAACTATACATATCTTCTAGACCCAACAATATTTCTAATCTAACTAAACTTTCTGATTGTATCACGGCCATAAAACATTGAATGACTGGTAATTTTCTCCTACTAAATTCAGATAAAACCGAGATATTACTTGTTCGTCCACATTCTAATAAACAGACCCCAGGCGACTATAATCTCAAGTTAGAGGGGTGTAATGTTATATCATCCAGCACAGTTAAAAACCTGGGCGTCATCTTAGACAGCAATCTTTCATTTGACTGCCTTCTTCCACTTAGGGACCTCGCTAAGATATGTGGCTTCCTCTCTAGGGCTGATGCGGAAAAGCTTGTTCATGCTTTTATGACCTCTAGACTGGATTACTGTAATTCACTTTTAGGTGGTTGTTCAGCCTCTCTCATAAACCAGCTACAGTCAGTTCAAAATGCTGCAGCTAGAGTCCTGACCAGGTCTAGAAAATATAATCAAATCATATTACACCAATTCTTTTATCCTTCCACTGGTTGCCTGTTAGTTATCGTATTGCCTACAAGATTTTACTACTAACCTATAAAGCACTAAATGGGCTAGCCCCTAAATACAGACCTTCTATCTCACTACAAACCGATATGCGCTCTACGCTCTCAAAACGCTGATCTACTGGTTGTGTCTAGAGTTAATAAGTCAACTAAAGGTGGTAGAGCTTTCTCTCACTTGGCCCCCAAACTCTGGAACGATCTCCCAGATAATATTCAGGGTTCAGACACGCTCTTGCAGTTTAAATCTAGACTAAAAAGCCATCTCTTTAGTTATGCATTTTCATAGTTCAATAATTGACTATTGTTATCTATTGACAAGTTAATTTATGTACACAATGCCATGAACAACTGCTACGCTGATCACTCTCTGTTTTTGGGGATTTCCTCCCGGGGGAGTTTTTAGATGATCCTGCCTCATTATGGATCACTCATCGGCGGGTCAGTCCTGTCCCCAGTCTCCTTTGGTGGTGGTCTCTATCATTCAGATGCTCCCAGAAGACTCTCTCCATGGCCTACTCCAGTGATGATCATCAACTTCCACATTATTCTAGTAGTTCTGTTTTTCTCTGTCAGTATCCATGTTTCTCTTCAAACCATAAAACTACAGTCTTATATCATTAGCTCAGCGCCAGTATTGTAACAGCAGATTGTTGTTATAGCTGCTATCAGTAACCTATGGTACTTATTACCAACCATGTTATTTTCTGCTATTTAAACTTTTTACATAATCAACAGTTGGTCTCTTCCCACTTTTCATTCAGCTTCATACCTAACAAATCATAGTCTTGGTTACAGACTGCAGCTTTAACTTGCCAGAGGAGAACTGGCTCTCCCCGACTAGCCTGGTTTCTCACAAGGTTTTTATCTCCATTTTCATTCTTTGGAGTTTTGTTTCCTTGCCACTGTCGCCCTGTTGGCTTGCTTGATGGGAGTCTGCTGACACTAGCATAGTCATCCCACTCATTATCTGTTTTTCAGTAAATATCCGTACATATATGTTTGTATATCTGTACTTTTTATCATCTCTGTCTGTGTATGATTGTTTGTATTATTAATGATGTTCTGTCTTTTTATTATTTAAACCTGTTTCATTTCTAGTTTCATTTCAAGTTTATCTCCATATTTTAAATATCTTGTGATATTTTGTTTATTTTGTGAATCTGCTTTGTGACAATGTACCATTGTGAAAAGCGCTCTATAAATAAATTGAACTTGAACTTGAACAAAAAGGAAACAAAGTAGCAAATAACTATAAAATAACTAACAAAACCACAGGGAACTACCTCCCAGAAACAGACAAGGGCAAAACAAAACTCACAAACAGAACGACAGCCAACACGGCAGGACAAGACTAGGATGAGCAAGATAAGGCAAAGACATAGCAAAAATGGAGCACCAACATAAGGCAATGTCGCAGCGCAGATCGGAATATCAGCGCTGCTTAAAAACCCAGGACAATCAGGTTGATGCAACTAAAACAATGAACTGAAGGACAGAACATAACCAAAAACAGACAACATCGACCTCTACAGGGGTAAAACAGAACAAAACACGACAAATTAGGATGCCAAATGCAGTTCTCGTCACACTAAACATCAACTTAAAATAACTGATCGTCAAAATTCTATCCTAGTGTAATTAACAATAATGTACATGTAAAACAAATAACTGACAGTTGAAGAAATAAAAGAAACAGTGCACCAACAACAATCAATCTGCACCAACAACAATCAATGAAAAGAACAACAACAATCTTTTAAGCATGGTACCATTTTCCCTAGACTAGTATAGCGTAAGTAAACAAGTGTAGTTGTCCCATCCCACCCCCTTTATTTATAGAGACAGTAGAGAGAGGTATGGAAGAAAAGAAAAGGAAAAAAGAGAGAAGCGTTAGTAATAGTTGCATTTAATTGGGGAGGTATTGACTAAAGAGGTGAGTTTTTAGTCTTTTCTTGAAGATGGATAGTGAAGCAGCTGTTTTGATAGAGAAGTGGGAGTTTTGATTTTGGAGTGGGAGACTGTGGTGAGAGTGCTGATGCACAAGTGGAATACGAGCAAATGGAGAGAGACTTGCTACGGTACAGCAGACCCACTATGAATGTTGACAGCAACTACAATTTTAAATACTGTGGGGAACTTATCAAGAATAAATCACACCCACAGTCTGCATTGTTGTGTGTGTGAATAATGTAAACCAGGTAAAGGTGCAAACAAGCAGCAATTGTTGATCACACATGAGATGTCAAGTTTTTGAAGTATGTGGCTGACTAGTGCATTTTAAGAAGCTTCTCTGGGAGTATACAGCAGTGTTCTGCTTAAAAATGGTTTTCTACATGTGCATTTTGATAAGTGCCAGTCTATAAAGATGAAACATTAGTCCAGATATCTTACAGTGTTGGCTGTTAAGGATTGTACATGCACAATACACACATTAATAATAGACATTAGTGCCTGGTACAGGGACATAATCAAACAGAGATGAATTAAGAAGCACATTGCTGTTTACTGTTAAATTAAAATGTCTCATTGACATAAAAGGTCTTGTCCAAAACATTAATAAACAGATCTCGACAGTTATTCCTTCTTAAATTCACTGATGGCATCATGCAAATTAGGGAGATAATGTTCTCCTGGCATTCATTAACTCATGTTGGACCAAACAGCCTCCTCAAACTGGGAAATCACGGTCACTGCTGTTTAGCATTGTGCGCAGAATGGGTGTTTTTTGTTTATGATTGAAAATATTCTTATCTGATTCCTAAGTTGATGCTGCCTCATGGCCTCAGGACAATTCAATGTCCTGAGGCCATGGACAATTCAATGCTGGTCAGACCAATTGGATGCTATACTCCAGGACTGTTTTGATCACATGGACTGGGGCATGTTCTGGGCTGTGTCTGATGATGACATAGAGGCGTACTCAGACACGGTCATGTGTTTTATTAGGAAGTGTATAGAGGACGTAGTGCCGACAAAAACAATATGCATTTACCCCAACCAAAAACCGTGGATTAATGGAGATGTGTGAGCAGCCCTGTCAGCACAAGCATCTGCTTTGTTCTGTATTATTTGTTTAATCCTTAATAATAATCTTTACTGTTATCCTGTTTGTCAATCAATTACATAATTGTATTCTGTTTAGAATGAATTGACAACATATAGCAGTAACACACTTTACTAAACTGTGTTTGAAAAACAAGCGCATTCACTCAAACGTTATGTATCTGATGTCATTTTTTTTTAGTTTTCACGATGTCAAGACATCAAGATCTCAAGTTCCTTATGATATCCAAAGGGTGTCACAATGTTCATGTAATGTCAAAATACCATCAAGATGGTATGAGATGGTATCCCATCTGCATGTACACATTTCTTAATATGGTATAGCCTTAATATGGTATCCCATCTCGAGATGTAAAAGGAGAATGGATAGTTGCACAGTTACTAGCGAATTAACTGCACTACTGAAGAGACGATGCACAGAAGTTGGCACTAAGGAGTTTGATGTACAAGCTGTAAAAGACTCGCTCCTCCAGTTATTGCAAAGAGATGATGCCAAGTCAATTTATGGATCAACTGTGTCAAAAGCTGAAAGAGATAGTCAGCACAGTAGTCATTTGGCGCTAAAAAGGGCAGAAGCAGCAGCAAGTTTAGCTGCAAAACATGCTGAACTAAAATAAGAAAAGGAAATCTTAGCCCAAAGAAAAGAGCTGTTAGCCCAACAAGAGAAGTTAAAAATGCTGGAGGATCAAAGGGACCTTGAAGTCATGGAAGCAGTATACATTGTGTATGCAGAAGAGAATCAAAATTAAATGCTGAAATAGGAGACGCTAAAGAGAAAACCACTTTGCCTTCACAGCATCTAATGCAACACAACTCTTCTTGCTGCAAGGTTTCTCAAGAAACTTTAGCTCAGCCTTGCTCTGGAAATGAGACAAAAGTTGATGAGGTTGTGTTAGTGAAAGCACTAAAGAAATCCCCTGGCAATGACTATACTTCCAGCTCCGGAATCATGACGCACTTGCTTTAAAGCTTTCATTGAAGCCAATTGTACAACCCCAGCAAATAAGTTGTTCTACCTAAAAAGGTACATAAGTGCAGATGCACTTCGTGTGCTAGAGGGAATCTTTTATAGGAGTGATGAGGATGCATATACTCAAGCTTGGGATGCCCTGAACAAGTGCTATGGACACCCCTTTGTAATTCAAAGAGCATTTAGGGCAAAGCTGAGTAACTGGCCAAAAATTGGATCCAGAGAGTCACTGAAGTTAAGAGAGTTTAGTGATTTTCTAATCTCCTGCAAGATTGCCATGCCTCATGTACAAGGTCTAGGAGTGTTGGATGATTGTGAAGAAAATCAGAAAATGCTGCAGAAGCTTCCTGATTGAATAACAACACGTTGGAATAGGTACGTCATTAAAGTATTAGATGAAGGGAAACTATATCCAAGTTTCACATATTTTTCAGATTTTGTAGCAGAGGAGGCACGCATTGCATTTAACCCTGTTTCCTCTCTGCATGCTTAAAAAAATGCAGAGGAAAAGCCTGGGAAGGAGCAGAAACATCTCAATGCCAGCGTGCTGGTGCAAAATGTTAAGCCCATTGCAAAGAGTTTAAATGCATGGGAAAAATAGAAAGACTCCCGACCCAGCCCACCTGTCACTCAGGATAACAAGCAAATAGAATGTGTTTGCTGTCAGCAAAATCACTTTATATACAATGTGAAAAGTTTGCAGCAATGCCTGACTTCATCATCAGGTTCATCATCAACAACAAGATTACAAAAAATATATAAAATTAGTTTGTTAAGTGTAAACAGAAAGAAGTGGTGGCGCACTCCCTCAGGTGCAGAGGCAGACTATACCATATTAAGAAATGTGTACATGCAGATTTAACCACAACCAAGAATAGTGAATTGGGAAAGCAGACACATTGTATGCAATAGGGTATGGAGAGAGCCGGATTCCACAACCTGTAAAAAGATGGACAATAGAGAAATTGTTAGTGAAGCTCAGACAAAATACAGAAACTGAGCGTGTAGTTACATCAGTAGTAGAAGTCCATATGGACCAAAGCTAACTGGATGAGGAAGAAGCACTAATGTAGAATGCAGATACACCCTCCTGTGGTGGAGAGAGAGAAAGGAGGGAGCAGCCTGATGAGGAGGAGGAACCCAGAGTTAAGAGAGAGAGAGAAGGGAGGGGTGGACTGCCTGAGTGCCTATAATAAAAACCATAGAGTCAATTATTAGGAAAGTGACGCCGATGCCATTGAATAAAACACACTAAATAATTTAAATTGTTTTTTAAAGTCTTTCTCTGAAAGTCCTCAACCCAGTGAAAGTCCTGAGGAAGTCAGAGGTCGGATACTTCTAGTGGTCCTCGTCTGACCAGTCTGGTGAAGACAACAATCTGGTTAAAGGAAACCAGGGTTAAAGAGGTAAAAGTGTTTGACATATTAAAAATGGCTTTGAAGTCACCCAACACTGAGACACCAGCAGACTACATAGCAACACAGTATCCAATATGCAAAGACATAGTTAAAACATTATCTGAAAAGTGGGAAAAAGGAACTAAAGGATTAAGAACTAAGTGGCCATCAGGGGGAACATTTGATTTGGCAGCATGCAGAGACATGAAAACATTGCTAGAAAAGTACAAACCAGGAGATAAGAGTAAAATTAAAGAACAAAAAAGATCAAAAGAGCATGAAATTTTGGATTTATTCATTAAACAAGAGCTAAAAGAATGAAAAGAAAATCAAGGGCAACAGGGAATACAAGCAGGGTTAGTGATGGAGGAAGAGTGTCCACCCCTTATGCACCTACACATAGTGGAGTAGAAACACAAATGCCAGTAGTAACAGGTACATTGGAAGTATCAGGACAGTTGAGAATCAAACAGAGACTTGGATGTGCCAGAGAAAATGCTAATGTGGAATTAACAGATTATAACACTGGTTCTTATGAAGATGTGTAATTGGGCAAAGGTGAAGGTTTTCTTTTGTTTTGTTTCTCTTTGTTTTGAATCAATCATGATATGACAAGTATGCATGTGTTTTTGATTTCATTACAAAATGTAAACATCATGATTAGAGGTAAACATCATGATTAGAGGTATATCATGAATAGATGTTGTGAAAAATGTGTTGATGATCCTGTTGGAGTCCCAAAGAAACATCTAAAGGTACCTGTCATACAAGGGCTAACCAATGGTGGTTTAAAACCTGAGGTTGGCCCCAACACCAGATTCCTGGGTACCTCTGGCAGCGCAGATTGCCAGAGGATTCCCATTAGCTTATGGAATCCAATATGCGGTGCAGAGTGAGTTACAGGTGGGTGCTGCCAGCCCTTCTCCAAGGTCTGAGTTAAGAGGAATTTTGAAATTTCAGCAGGACTAGTTAAACCAGCTTACCCAAAGGTTTGCCCGGTTGCAGGCCCCTAATTCGCGTAGTCGATCTCCACATTATGGTGATCTCATATGTAGGAGATGTCAACAATTGGGCCATTTTGCCCGGGAGTGCGATAGGGAATGCCCTCCTGCTCTTCCTCGTTTCTCCAGCATTAAAAGCCATGGGGGCAGGAGCGATTGAGGTCTTGTCAATGGTTGCAACTTACTGCTGCTAATGGTCTTGCTATTCCCTATATTGGTTACATGGAACTTGATGTTGAGCTTTGCGGTAAATTGGTGCCAAATTGTGGTGTGCTGGTTGTCAGAGATCCTCCTGGTAATTTGTGTGCCCATGCCCCTGACGTTTTAGGAATGAATGTTCTTAGCCGGTGTTACCAGGAGTTATTTGGGCAACATTGTGCAGCACTTTTTGATTTGCCTGCAGTGTTGCAGGCTCCTAGTTCTCTTATGCAGGCTCTGCAGTATTGTTGTCAAGTTAATACCTGCTCCTCTGTTGACCAAGTTGGAAAGGTTAGGGTGTGGAGATGTGGAGTGTACCGCATTCCGGGCGGTGTGATGAAGCTTGTGGCAGCAACCTGTTAAGAAAGTAATTTTTATGGTACCGTGCTCTTTGAGCCCCCTGACTCTGGTTTACCTGCTAGTCTGCTGGCTTCCCCGGCACTGGTACAAGTGACCCGTGGTACAGTGTATATACCGGGGGTGAATGTAGGTACTGTTGATGTTGTACTTTACCCTAGGACATCGCTGGGTACCCAACATAGTGTTTTTGTTATCAGTGTTTTTGTTATAAGGCATTATGGAGGTCCGGTCAGTAACTGCTACTGTAGGGTCTCATACTTCTTCGATAGGTTCTACTGTGCAGCAGAAGATTGAGTCTATAGACTTGCCAGTTTTGTCAGGGAAAGAACAAGAACAGGTTTGGGCCTTGCTTCAGAAGCATCAGTCAGTGTTCTCGGCCCATGAAGGGGACCTGGGGTGTACTAACCTCCTGTACTAACCCATGATACTCCATTACTGGATGATACCCCTGTACGGCAGTGGTACAGGCGGATACTTCCGGACATGGTCTGCCAAAGACTGCATTTTGTACTCCATTTGGATTGTTCGAGTGGAATAGGATGCCCTTTGGGCTTTGCAATGCTCCTAGCACATTCCAACGCCTGATGGAGAGATTGTTTGGTGATTTACAATGTCAGTCTTTGGTGTTGTATCTGGATGATATAGTGGTGTTCTCCTCTTCAGTGGCTCAACATCTGGAGCGATTAGAAGTTGTTTTGAAACGTTTTGTTTTGTAGACTTACTACTGCACCTGTTCTTGCCTATGCAGATTTTTCCTTGCCCTTCATCTTAGAGACGGATGCTAGCCATAGTGGGCTAGGGGCAGTATTGTCCCAGCAACAGGGGGGTAAGGTGCATCCTATTGTTTATGCTAGCCGCAGTCTTAGGCCCACTAAACACAATATGTCCAACTACAACTCTATGAAGCTGGAGTTTGTTGCACTCAAGTGGGCCATGGCAGAGTATTTGTTAGGGCATAAATGTGTGGTCTTTACGGACAACAATCCTCTTAGCCATCTGATGTCAGCGAAGCTCGGTGCCACAGAGCAGCGTTGGGCCACGCAACTTGCAGCTTTTGATTTTGAAATAAGGTACCGTCCGGGCAGAAGTAATAGAAATGCAAATGCACTATCAGCAGCATGGCCATCAGGGTGTCGAACGTACCACAGAACTTTGAATCCTCCCTTATTCAACAACTTGCCATCTTTACAAGGTTGAGAAGTCTCGCACCACCCCTTACCATCCAGCTGGTAATGGCCAGTGTGAGCGCTTTAACAGGACACTGCATAATCTCTTTCGCACATTGCCTGTTTCTAGGAAGAGGGACTGGGTGTCATGTCTCCTGCAGGTTTTGTTTTATTATAATACAACACCTCATCAAGCAACTGGGGAGTCCTCATATTTCTTGATGTTCGGACAAGAACCACGGCTTTCAGTTGATTTTTGTTGGGTAGAATCCAGGAGACCATGGCAGGTAATGTCAATGAGTGGGTTAAAGAGCATCAAATTAGGTGCCGTTTGAAGGGGCACGAGAGCGGTTAAAGACTGCCGCAGAGCGGTGTAAGGTACATCATGATCAGCACGTTAGGTATACCCCACTAGAGGAGGGCCAGTTGGTTTACCTTCGTGACTATGGCCTGCGAGGTCACCATAAGATCCAGGACCTGTGGAGCCCAGTATGTCAAGTAGTGAGGGCACCCAGGGAAGAAGGTGCCATATACACCATTGCACCGCAAGATGATCTCAATAAGGTGAGGCATGTTTACTGCTCGCTGTTGAAAACTAGGATTCAGAGAGACATTCCAGCTGATGCTCCCCTATGTGACTTCCTGGTGGAAGAGATGTCCTTTCAGGATGAGTAAGGTGAAGGTGGTCGAAGCCCCCCAAGCTTTGCCCGTGTTAGTGTCTAGGGATTCTATTCCTAAAGCTACATTTAAGCTTCAGAGTGTATCGTAACCCATGGATGCAGTGCCTATGGTACCATTCGTTCCGGAACAGTCTTGCTCTGAGAGGGCAAAGCTACCTACCTGTACCCACAGGTCAGACTGTTATCAATGAGAAGTTAAATTAAGAAGTTTAAGTGCATCGTCAGGGTGACAATGCAAAAGTAGGGGACAGGTTGTGGTGAAATGGGTGTTTCTCAAGGCATTTTCATCTGTCCAAGATAGTGTGGCGTGTAGATAGGCGTTGGTTTAAATTGCCCAGAAGCATTTATCCATGAGCGTTCTAGGGCTCAATATTTCAGTGTCTGTGAGCTGGTATGGGACAGACTGCTTGCCTTCAGCACTCTGTGTGGTACCCATTCATATTTGGCGCTCATATTGGCTTGGCAGATGTTGGAGTGGGGACGGCAACATTTATCAATGCATGCAACAGGCTGAGGAGACATCCGGCTGTGTGCTTAATTGAGAGCGCTATACTGGACTACGCTACTGTTTTGTTCCGGGGTTATTGCCCTGTGGTGTTTATTGCTATTGTGTTTGTTTGTTTTTTTTGTTTTGTTACTTGTCAGTCTATTTTGTATTGGTTTTGTTTTTGTTAGATTGTGTTTGTTTGGTCTAATGTGAAGAGTGGTTTGTTTTTCAGTTTGCGGAATCATTTCTTTTTGTGTTTTCAGTTATTGAGGTCTAGTGTTTTATATCTGTGATAATGTTATATTCCACATGCTGTGAATAAGAGTGTGGTTATATGTGTTGGGTGTTTACATGAAGTGTAATTGTTTTGTGTTTGTGTACAGGTGTGGCCTGGAGCCAGGGAGGCTCTTTTCTTTCTTGGGCTGTAGTGCTACTTCCACCGTGTGCTGTGTGGTCACCAACAGTAACTTTATGGGTATTTAATGCGCGTGTGACGTGTGTACTGACAGTGTGTGATCACTGAGATTCACTATTTCCCTTCCCTGTGCTGATTAGCCGCAGCCTTGTAGATGTGTCATTTTTCTGCATTTTAAGGGAAAGCGGTCTCTATTGGATAAATAAAATGTATATTTTTATACCCATGTCTCTTGCTCAGTTACTGTACCACGAACTTGTGACCTTTGGGTAATTCTGAAGTTGGTTAATAGTTTCCTGGGTGAAATTCCCAGGGTGGCGTAGTCGCTGGATGAATTTATTGTTCTTCTACCACTTTGTAACAATATTCAATGTCCTCTTCATATTCAAGATGGTGGTGCTGAACTAAATGGCAGTAAAGCTGCAGCAGCCATAGTGCCAACAGCCTATGGATATTGAATGAATGTATATTGAATAAATATGAATACAAAAGTGAGTGTTAATTCATTCTAAACAGAGTACAATTATGTAATTGATTAACAAACAGGATGACAGTGATTATCTTGAAGGATTAAACACAAATAGTATAGAACAACTTCCTTACAGTATACTCACTTACAACCACAAGGCTGGTTTCATGCAGAACACTGAATTAACTCTGTACTGTGGTCCAAATGTTGTTTCCCTAGATTGCGTGTCTTGAAGACCCATCTGAAAAAACTCTCTTCTATCCTGGGGAGGAAAGGGAGATTCTGAAATGAATCAGAACACTGAAATGAATCAGTTTTTGAAATGAATCAGAAATGAATCAAGTTTACTCTCACGTTTTAATGTGTCTGTGCTAAGACGCTAAATCTATAAATGTTGCTAACGTTTCTTAACATTGCCAACAACGCTAGTGTTGTACCCCTGAAAATGGGGAGAATAAGCACATATGCACGATGTTTCTTCACCGCAAGCTTTATGTGTAATCTTTTCAGTTAATAAACAAGCTTTCAAAACGGCAACATTGGCCTTGTCTTCATTACACAGACATTCAATAATTGTGACAAAAACTTCCAACAATGCTATTAACCTCTTTTTAGCCATTTCCTTTTACAATAAGAGATAAAGTAGACATCTTACAAATATTCTTAAATATCACTTGTTATTCTATCCAATCAGAAAGATGGATACAAACTAGAACGAGAAATACCAAACAAGTAAACACTTTGTTTCAGAAACTATTCTATCTGTGCAATTATTTTATAAGTGCATAAATCTCAAATTCTCTTTAATTTGATGTTCAATTAAATTCTTACATTGTTCCCATTTGTCTAGCAAATTAACAACATTAAACATTACAACATTTCACATGCAGGTACTGCACATACAGAATAATACAGAATGTTAATCTTTAAACATGACCTTGTACCATTATGTGGGCCTTGTGAGCTTACTACTCTAAATGGAGCTCTAAACTAATTACACTTATAAACATGTTAATCGAAATGCAATTGTAACCCTAGACAGTTTTTCATGTCTAAGACAGCCCTGCTTTAATTTGGTGTTGCCCCTTTAAGAGGGTTGGTTAACCTGTGCACGGAGAGAGCGCGCAGGAAAAAAATAGCAGATTAAGGGACTGTGATGAGACTACGCACAGCATGTGAGTCTGATTTTCTCGGATTTTCTTTGAATTTATACTTTATTACATACATCATTTGAGCGAGAGTTGCGAAGTTGAGGCAAATACTTTACTTATTTTTTTCTGTTTTTTTTCCACGACATTCTGGTGAGTCAATTCCGCTGTATATATTTATTTTGTTGTAATTATAGTACTATCTGAAAAAATACCAGTCAATGTGATTGTATTGAAGAAAATCGCAGTTAAATGAGTGTGTAACTGATGTAAAGTTGATAAAAGAGTGGCTAAGCGCAGCTCTATGGTGCTAGTTTTGCTAATCGTGGTGAGCATGCGGTGTCTGATGCCCCATATGAATCGTGTTTTTTTCCACATTTTAGTGGAACTGTTATCGATCAATATGTAATTAATCTTGTGTTTATTTGGTTTTTTTGTACTTTAAGTGTTTTATCAAAATGTGCAGGAGGGAAAAGAGAGTTAAAGCAGATTTATTTCCCAAACTTTATTTTGTATTATAAAAAGGGATAAATCATGCATACAAATGTACAAAATACATGATATCTCTTATTAGGAAAGGTTTAAATGTTGTTATTGAAGTTATTAATTTGAGATGTACAATTGTTGCAGACTGTTTTTCCTTGGCTTATTTGTTGGATGATGCAATTGGGACTTGAACTCTTCAAGTGGTTCCTCCAGGAGTGGATTCTTTCCAGCAGACACTCTACTAGCTGCATCAACTCTTAAGTTCTTCATCTCCTCATCGTCGTTCAACTCTTCAGTCTTTACTCATCCATATTTTTGATTAACTGAATGCCATTCCTAAGGGGGGCAGTAGGACTGAGACATTGCTTTTACACACAAATCACACAGAACTGAACTTTATTTTTTTTTGCTTCCAAAGTACTCTGAATTTGTTTCAGTTTTGGACTTTTCATATCCATTCCAATTTCCAAGTGAAATTATTGTTGGGGATTGTGTCAAATGTATACTGTCGTCTACTGACTT
>JBAJNP010010173.1:0-16865 GCA_036877545.1 Yasuhikotakia modesta
TATATATGCTCTTCTAGTGCTGAGTCTGGTGTATCTTTTACTCTAACTGTACCCAGGGTATGTGTTCATGACCTCATCAGAGCTGATTTATGGATCACAACATGTCAGACAGGAAATACTCCAGCGATGCACATACTGTAACAGTCCCAAAAAAACTCAGTATGTTGTCCTTTTGTATTTACCTTTTATAAGCATTTTGTACATCTGTCCTTTCTGTTGGGGATGACCTAGTTTAGTTGACACCCAGATTCTGTGTGCAGATTCTGATTTATAACAAATAAGAAATATTCTTATCTGGATTGTGGGGTGTATCAACACAAACCCTCCTGGAGCTGTTTGTGTGGATACAGCCCATAGATACACTGTCTTATTCCTTTACAGTTTATACAGTTAAGCTATTTTGCAGTCTAATTTTTCTTTATATGGAAAGATAACAATTTCACACACACAAAAATGTTTATCCAATGAGGTGAGATGATGAGTTTTTGAGGGCTTGCAGAGGATGAATAAGAATGCTTTATAAATGTAGCCGTCAACTGAATACACCAACTAATGACTTAGTACTTTATAGTGTGTATTTTAATAACTCTGTGATGCCAGTGCCGTGCCAACATGCTTCCAGATTTTCCATACTGGAATCCAGCATTTTTTCATAAGCAGGAAATACCAAAGGCCATTTGAGCTATAGTAAACATCATGTTAGACCCACCCAAAGCTTCATATCAGCAGCCTTTTACATGCTCAGAATATTGTCTTACATGACCTACGTTAGGTCTATTTCTATTGTGCAACTTAAATGGAGACTATATTTGTCACAGAGATAACTTATTAGATTTAGATGTGTGGAGACTGAGGCAGCTCTCTTGTGTAATGCACCTACTGGACATATTGGTAACACTTGTATGGGGACCAATTCACACCTTTTCCTTATTGCTTTTTTGCACAAGTTGCTTATTATCTTGCATATTGGCTCTTTTTAGTACTTGTAAAACATATCAATGCCTTATTCTGCATGATCATGTTGTACATCCTTTAATCCCAGCCACACTTTCACTTAAACACAGCTTACTTAGTTTTAATAAGTAGTTAACTTGGAGTTTATAGAGGCAAAATAGGTAGTTAATGCTGAATGTATGTTTGCATTACATATAAAATGTATGAGTATTTCAGACAGGCTCTGGTATAGATTGTGTCTCAAACTAACATTGCATAACGCATGCAACTCAATACGCATATTTTTCAATGTCTGTGTTTGCCATTTCACAGTATTTATGTTAAAGCCCTTAAACTTTCTAAGGTATTCACAGTATAGGCCAATTGAAAATATCGTTGGACACAAAATGTTTTTAAATCCCTCTTTAGAAATTTGCCACAAACGTCTAGCTCCACATATTCTGTCTGTAGTTAGTTCATCATCATGTATCCTTATTTTGATTACATATTTCCTACCTTTAGACGTTAGTTACGCTTTCAAAACACCTCAGTGTTGATCCAGTGTTGGCATGGCACTTTCCACAGTCTTACTGCCCTTGCAGGAGAGGCCCTGTGTCCAGGTCTGTTATAAATAGAACCGGGTCTGATCACATGTTAGTGTGCGTGTGGACTCACATTTTCAGATGGGTGTCCTGTTTCATTTTTATAAATAGAGTTTCTATGGGGAGATGGTACTAATCTGTCACTTATCAGCCTGTGGTCACTGCTAATCAATAGAGGGTTAAACCAATGTGCTGGGTAGGTCTGTGTAGTTATAGGAATAAACAGTAATAACAAGCCAATCTACTTATCTAGTGTAATAAAAGTCTGACACAATGGCAGGTAAGTGAGTTATAAATTATTACAATAAACATAATAGGAATTTATGGGTAATGTTAAAACAAATTGAAGTCGCCTATAAGAAAGTAAATTGTTTTGAATACATTGTATATTAGAATACAATGTATTTTATGCAAATTTCAATCTTGTGTGGAAAATGTTTTTGCCAGAAAAATAGAGTCTCTATTTTTATTTATTTATATACACATTTATTTATTTTGTAATAAAAATGTTGAAGACAAAAGATGTATTACAAACAAAAAGCTGGTAGGTTGGTAGATTTGTTTGGCAATAATCTAGTTTCATTTTGCAGAATATATTTACAGAAATATATTTACAGAAATGATTGATAATACAATAATACAAAATATTCATCAATGAGTCATTTTTTCTTTGGCATCTGTCAAAACAGCAATAATTTTGCACATAAGCTTTTGCATTGAATACAATTATTTAATAAAATTATAATTTAATTATTTTATAAATTACAAAAAATGTTAACCCTGTGAGATGTTTTAGTTTTTACAATGTGATAAACAAAACAACAAATGTTCAACATTCAACTTCAAGAAGTACAGTAGAATTTCAACCTGTGTGGATTTTACTTACATATCAAGCTGTAAATGTGGTGGGTGTGGTTTAGTCTCTGCTGTTATCAGCCCTTATTTTCCTGCAGGTGAATTTATCAACTAAGTGTTTTGTGTGGACTGAAGCTACTGCATCCGGGTTTCCATATAGGATAAGCTTGGTCCATTTCACAGCATTCCTATATGAACTTATGTGTCTTGTGAACTCACTGTAGTCCTAACAAGAGAAAGTGGAGCCGTTGTCACTGGTGCCTCACGGAAACATTCAGACATGGAACCTCTGGTGGACAAACACTGTAGAGGCCACAGTATGACGAAGAGGAGCACAAGGACAACTACTAAAAAGAGTAAGAGCCTCTTCCAGTTTCCATAAAAACCCAGGAATCGCAGGAGCCTTGTTCCACATCCATCTCTTCTCTCCTCACTCCTCTCGACTTCCTCTGGTTTGCTCTCCACAATGTTAATGCAGATACAGTTGGGTATCATTGGGTTGGAGTAACACAGCTTCTGTCCATCCAGGAAAACTTTCTCCACCTGTTGCTGATTTCTTGGAAGTTGACCCAGAACTTCCTGGCTGGTGACCAGATCTGGAGGGCCGTGCTTGGGCACGGACGTGGGGCGTCTACAGAGGGGGCAGGTGATCTGGGTGCCCTTCTCCTGAGGTGAAATGATGACATAGCGTGCAAGACATTCCAGACAGAAGGTATGGGTGCAATCAAGAAGCTTTGGAGTTTTGAATGTGTTGTTGTACGCACAAAAGCAGATTGAACATTCCGGTCCATCGTTCCAGTCAGGGTCTGTGATGTCATCAGAGACTACTGTCTCTGGTGTGGGCTGTATTGTTCCAGAAGGTGTAACTATTGACACTTCCGTCTCTTGCATCCTACAGTGTGTTTAGCAGAACCCCTGAAATGCAGAATTAATCCCAATTAGATATTTATTGGCACAACCAATACTTGAAGGATACAAACACTTCCCTGCATATTGTCTGTATAAACTGGCTTTAAATGCATTGTTGAATTCAGTTTTCTATTGAATTCAATTCAAGACTATTCTGAAGCTTATTTGTTCTAAAAAGCTTCAGATGTGATTGTTGCATACCAGGATTAATATACCAACTTAGTGTAGCAAATGGTAGCAAAAGCTGCTTTTGTTTGCATTTCAGAATCTCAAGTGGTTAGCTGGAAGGCTGCTAGCATCTGACATAGCAAATGCCAAACTGTTAATGTGGTTGCCATGGTCATACTGCAGAGCTGTTTGTCATAATGCCAAGATAAAGCCCACAAAAACATTTGAAATCAAGCATGAAAACAGTGTTTTAAATGGTGATGTAGGTACAGTTGTGTAAATAAAGTTATACTCATTAGTTAGCATCACACCTGTTTACAGCATAGTTGCACTGTAGATTTAAATACAAGAATATTAGAATATAAGAATATTTTATAGATATATAATCATTTTAAGTATATCAGTATATAATGTAAATGTACAATAAATTGCTTAATCAAATTAAAATCAAATTAACCATTAATTTAAAATCACTTAAAAGATGTGAATTTAAGAGAATTACCTTTTGACAGGAAGTGAATATTTTCTTCTTGTAAAGTCTTTTTTAGAAATGACTGGTCCTGTAAAGTTGTCCAAACAAGCACTTCAGCGTCTTTCCATATCTGTTTCTGTCTCCCACTAAAATTAAACTGTTCTCATCTGCCCTCAGAAGACTGAATATACTTCTGAACTGTGACTCAAGTCACTTAAGTCATAAATCCTTGTTCTTTCTCTCTCTCTATCTCTGTTCCTCAGTCAAAACCGATACACATACATGTGCCAGTTGTGGCACAGCAGGTGGATCGGCATTGAGAGGGAAGCAGGAAGCATTTTTCAGATAGGATTAGGTTTCAGTATACTGTGCAGTCATTGTAGACAAAAGGTAACGTAACAATGACAAAGCAAAGTGACTGCGAATTGCCAAAACCTAAACAGACCATTACATTAAAGGGTATTACAATTGACACGGTTGTGTGTTATTAAGAGTATGATACTTTAATTTGCCTCTACATTTGAATAGATCATTTCTTTATAGATTACATTAAGTAGCTTAATAAAATATTATCCAATATTATTATGGCAGTAATATTTTTTTTCCAGAATATTTTTTACAGTGCAGACAAATGAAACCCTGTATAATTTGATTAGTATAATATAGTTACATACTGTATATATTTTGTCATCCTTACAGTAAACTGTCATCATTCTCAAATTCATCATTCATCAACCTCAAAAACAAAACATGTTGTCAATGTCTCTGTTAAACAGTGAAATATTTTATTATACACTACTACAGAATTTAGCCATAAATTCACGCCATTGTCAAAGTCATAAAGTAATGATCGTTGCTTTCCCGTTCTCCCTATCTCTTACGGAAAGACAGCTCGGAAAAATGTCTGGGTTGTTTATACATGTGTGATAGTAATCACGTGTCATCACAGGGCTGACTAAAGATGAGTTTCTCGTTTGTTTTGTAACTCTTGCAGTGCAGCTGCAGTGCAGTTAGTCACATGACTTTAAATAATCACTTTTAAAATGTGATTAAATATTAATGCGTAACGAATAGTGGGACATAATAAGACAAGTATGTTTGTGTTGTGCTTGCTTTATTTTGGTTAGTATTGTAGAAATCCTGCCATAAGGAAGTAAATGTGTCCAAAGTCTTCTCTTGTGTTTGCCAAAGGCAGGTGTAAACTGGCAACTGGTCACGTTCAGATGGGCTGTAGTTTCCTGGCCACAATAACAGTAAAGTTTGATTATGTGAAATTACTTTGGCTGTGAGCCTGAGCAGTTATTCTTCAAAATAATGATTGTACTTGCCTATAGTTAGAAAACTTGAAAGTTTATTTTAATATTTATTACTCCCATAACAGATTTATATCCATATTACCGTATATACACACACGACAGAGTTTGTTGGCTAGGTAAAAATATTGCAAAATGGTGGCGTTTGCAAAAAATACACATACGTCAATGAATTGTTTATCATTAATCAAAGTGTATTTTATTTATGTAAACACTGACATAATCAAATATGCTTCAATATGAGTGATCAAAAAGACATCAACATAAAAAAGTTCAGCATCCAATATCTACACATAATTCATATACAAAACCAATGGAGATGGTTTCCAGTCGCTGCACAACAGCCAATAACAATGGCACAGGAAATACGTTTATTCTGCTTGGTTATTTTTTTAAAATTCACTCCTTTTCCCCACCAATACACAAACCACAAACGAGTAAACATTCCTTGCTTTATCTTAAAACAGCATAGTGAAGATTTTTATAGTTTACAATAAGAAAAACAAACATTCAAATTCTACAATAAAAAAGGAAAGATATAGAAAACTCAAACAACATAATCCTTCAAATAAACAGAACCAATAACCTTTAAAAAAATTAAACCCAAAGAAAATATAAATGTATGATATGGCATTTTAAAGGCCGCTATTTGCAATGCATGTCTACACAGTAAAGTTTTCACAGAAATACAGTGTATGCTTTGTTTACGATGACCAGCATTTTAAACATTTAAAAACGATATACATTTAGCAGATCACATATAAGTTCTTTCATAATCTACGTTTGTATAAAATGTACAAAATCAAGATGTCTTCATCCAGTTAATGGCACTTTGTATTATACAATGGAAATAATTAGCAATGGTCAAGAATTTTCATAGTTGGGACATTTTCATGACAGTTCTTCTTATATTTTGTGCATCAAGAGCATAAACTTGCCACTTTAAGGCCTAGCAAATGTTAATTATTATATATCTGGGAACTTCTTTGGTGCATGCCAGAATCTTCTGTTAAATAGTGAGGAACTTGCTATTGTTACCAGTCAATCTTCATGCATACTTGTTACTATAACATGATGTTAACGGGTCAGTTGTCGAATGTGGCATTGAAAAGTGCTGATGGAATTTGTGAGAAAGGTACAGAATCAATAGAAAATGTTACATTTGTGTACTTGGAAAGAAAACATAACAACTGCTTTATCCAAACTTGAAAAATACAAATGGCTTTCTGAATTTAATGAGGTTGGAGGAGTTGTGTGCAAATATTATTAACTGTGGGAGTCTTGTTTTGGGATCCTAGTTACAATGTCACAAGATCGAATAGCACAATATTACATGAAAATACTGCTAATAAATATAAATATTACAAAATTCATTGAGGAAACAAGAAACAAGATACTAATTTACAGATTAACACTCAAAAATACTCTAGTAGTGCAACACCTGGTCTTTTAAAAAAGGAACATTTTGTGAAAAATATATAAATAGAAATAAATACCTGGCTTTTTTGAGCACTTGAAAAGAAAAAATATAATCAATTTAAAAAGATTTTCAAAATCAAAGCCTACATCAGAAACATATCACTTGCTCATGTACGTAACTTAGAGGAAATTTTCACCAAAAACAAGGCCAAGAATCTTAAGAAAACAGTGCTGGGGGACAGACCTTTTCATGTGGAAGGGGGCACATAACTGGTCACACATTGTATACCTCTGTTGTTGCCCCAGTTGCCACAGTAGCACTGTTGGACGCTGATCTTGCTGAAGGTCTCTCCCTTCTGACATATCTTGGTTTGCGAACTGTAGACAATGACATGACATCCCATATTACATCATATATATGACAGCATACTGCATAGATTAGTACAGCTTGAATTAGCATACACCACTTGCTTGTCAACTTTTGCTTTTAAAATACCACAGTTTCCACCTGACATTAAATGAAAGGGAGTAGTTTTAATTCCTCATACCTGACGACGTGGCTTCAGGAATCATGACAGCCTTAAGAGAAATATTTCCTCATTAGTACCTTCGTTATCCATTGGTTAGCTTAGCTAATGTTTAAAGGATGAAACAGTATTTATGTATAAAACATACAGAGACAATGAATAATTGCAGATCTTACCGTTTCACTTGGTTGGAATATGAAAGCTAAAGAAAAAGAAAAATATGTAATTTTAAACAAAATACTTTGTAAATAATTATTAAGAAAGACTTTTTTTTTACCCTTGTTGCGCCTGTAGAAGACACCAGGAAGGCGGTTTGAGCGTTTGAGATAAAAGAAAGAAGCAACAGAGAGAATGAGACACAGGCTGATCAACAGAGTTCCCAGAAGGACAGACGCAGCAACACCTGGACCACCTGTCATTGCAAACACAATGCAAAGAATGACTACAGAGAAGTATACAGCTGTTAATATACAGATGTTGTGTTTGTACGCTGTCTGCAGTCACTTTTAACTTACCAATCACTGTGATAGCAGGTATTGGAGTGTGACTGATCCTTGCTACAGGATGAGGAGAAAAATACAAGGAGTCATATAGTATGTTTAAATGACTCATAATAAATTAACAAACATTTAAAAGCCTGACACAAAGTGCATGAGTATATTTATTTTGGTTACACAGAATATAAAGGTATATTTGATATATACAATAAGGTCTATGTCTCAGTACTTACTATGGTTAAATGTTGAATTCCCCTGCTCTGGTGAGTCACAGGACACACAGAAATTTGAATTGTTTTGGTGAACATGGTCTACAGGAAAATTCAATGTTACAACATATATCAGATAATATACAACGTTTATTGTTCAATAGTTGTTCTGTATATGAATCTGAAAAGTATCTGCATATATTCTCTCCCCATCCATCTATGCATCCGCATCCACACCCACACCCACACACACACACACACACACTTAAACAGTTTTTTAAACAGAAACATACCAGTAACACAGAATGTACTATTTTCACAGGTTTCATTCATTCTCTTGTTTTCGCAACAGTCATTGGAACTTTCCAACAAAGTCTGAAATAAACAAACATCAAGAATTTACTTAACTTTAATACAAATACAATACATACAATACAAGCATCTTAGCAAAAAACACAAAATCACAGCAACCAATGTATTCTCAAAACTAAAACTCTCACATACTGAGAGCATGTGAGAGATGTAAAGACAAGATATACCTTGATGCCTGGAATTTCTAACACATAAAGAGCAGCACAGATGATGTAGACTCTACTCATGACGAGATAACGCCTGTGGGTTAGATTGAGTCAATATGGATCTGAAACCCATCATGATGCCACAATGAAGGTAAGCCATTATGTTTAATTTAGCATGTCAGGAAAAATGCTCTTTATCGTCTCACTGTGCTTGTAGTTGTACGAACGGCCTCTGCCATGTTTTGCAGCAAAACTGATAACGCCGTTTCTAAACTAGTGGATTCAATTGCGGATGGATGCATAGAAGTAAATATAAACTAAAGATTTAAATTTTGCATCCGAGCACAATGTCATTTCGCAAACAAGTTGACCCACCAAACAGGTTCTGTACCGGTTTATTCACTGGTAATCTGAGCGTCTGGCGAATGAACGTGTCGTTTGTTTTGGACGTACATGATACGCGTTATACAGAGATGTAGGAAGTTATGAGCTTCCCGATGATATTATAATGTGTTAAAATAAACTTACCTTTGAAACCGAGTCGTAATGTGTCACAAATCGGTGGACCACTTTACTTCCTGACGAATGAACCGTGCGTTGCCAAAATACAGGTCTGTGTCACAGCATTGCTGTTCTCAGATCAGTTTAGTCATCATCAGGGCGGTTCATTGCATAATAATGTTCAACTTATGTTAAATAATGTTCCAGTTAATAGCAATTAGAAAGAATGCACGCCTACAACATTTTAATATAGTCAATATAGTCGTAAAATGAGAGATTTGATGCACTGGAGAGTTATTATAATATATCATTTTTCTGGTATTATTTAATATTATTGTGTAATTATGAAGTTAATATGGCGTTGTGTGACGTTGTGGTGGGTTGTGGGAACAGGTCATGCCAGAAACTTTCACGCTTTCAAGCACTGAGACTTTTATTATGAAGATAAGCGTATCTTTGGTTGCTAGGATACAGCTATTATTAGCAGAGTCCATTAGACTGAGCAACACAGGTGACAGCGTAAGATTATGGTTTTATGTTTCTTAATGGTTTAGTTATGAACCACATATTAAACATGGAAGTCTGAGAAATCAATAAAATGTACAATCTCTAGGTGGCATTTTTGTACAGACCAATGTTTACACAAACTTTACTGTTGTTTCAAAGTAATATTAGAAGTTACCAAAGCAGTATGACATGAGGTTAGCACGACATTGCTTTAAATGCAATTGCGATATATGTGCAATTTATGTAGTTGCACATAATATGATGCACACACAAAAGTGAAATCATATCCATTAAAAGGTTAAAATTAACACATTACTTCATCCCACGTGGTTCTAAATATAGTTCAACATATATGGTATAAAATATATCAATATTATCTATTACAGGACAAACTCAGTATTTTATTTACGTATATAAATAGTGCCACCTAGCGATATATTGTGATGTGCATGGCGGCGTCTCAAGGAAGACAATAATCGTCTCTGACTGTTGCCGCGAATGTCGGGAAAATGGCGACGTGTTAATATTGCTGGAAAACTCCCGGTTTAAATTATGCAGCGCGGGAAATGTCACGTAACGGTCAGTGACGGTGCATTTCTGTCACTGCCAAATATAACCATACAGCATATTAAGGTAAGTCTCAAGTCTTTAAATCTGATTGATTCATGTGGGTATGTTTAATAAAAATGAGTTTTGACTGCATTAGTTTGCGCAGATACATTTGTGCGCGTGTGAAGACAGTCCGTAAAGCGATAAACAAACAACACGTGGTTTATTAATGGGGTTTTCATCGAGTATAAAGTGTTTGTATGTTGGGTTTCTTATAGTGCAACTTGTTGTGACAGCGAAATGAAGCCCATTATCTGGAATATAAATGAGCTTATGAATATTCCAGCATCTTCTGGGTATGTTTTCTACATGAAAGACGATTTACTTACCAAATTATCTTCAGCATTATTTGACATGGAAGCAGACATTGCAATGTAGTGTTTGAGGTTTGTTGTGGTGGTGTTGTGCTGTTATAGGGGGATAAGAACGGGTAAAGGGTCTGGAATCAATGACCACTCCAGACTGACTGACTCCCAGTATCATCTGGGCTCCCAGTTATGGTCTTCTCAGGAGATGAATGGCCAGAGCGGAGGGTCTCAGAAAAACTCACAGTCGCAGGAGGTAGATATCGACATAAACTCTTATTGATCTTTCCTTCCTAGTGTTTCCCTTTGTTTAATATGGTTTTGATTGGTTCGCCCTTAATAAACTGTCCAACAATTAAATCCAAATTGTTTGCTCTTCTGCAGATGAAGAACATGTCAATGGCCAGCAGTTACAGTTCCAAGCCACTTTTGTTTGGTGATGGCAAATTCCCAATCTTCACTGGTGGAAATGCTGTAAGCATGTTTGAAAAATTTGAAGAGGCAAAGAGAATTGCCAAAGAAAAGTCCGAAAGGTATTTTGACAGAAATCTTTGCTTTGAACGTTGCTCAATACATTTATTTTAACGCTACAAATTACTACTTATACAGTCCTTACTGAAACATTTCTATATAATTCTCCCAATTAAGAGAAAATCTTGCCAATGGGATTGTACAATTGCAACAGTCTCTGGAAAGTGTAAGAACTGAACTAATAACACATATGCATGCTTAACTGTAAGAGTCTGTGGGCGTCAATACTAACAGCCTTATCTCTCTTTGACCTTTAACCCTTTAAGATCAGAGAGACTTTGTTATGTCGCTTTGAGGGAAATTGTGACACGACCAGAAAAGTGCTTTTGGAGAGAATGGATAATTTTTCAAAAACAAGTAAGTTTTGTGCAGATTGGAGAATATTAATGATCTCAGGTAACACTACCATTGATACCATGCATACTGTTTGTTACAGTTGAGGATTATTTAAATGGTGTAAGAGAGGGTATAACATGTCAATTTGAGACTCTGCAGAGCCAAACACAGATTGGGGCAGAAGACTGGGAGGCCAAGGTAAGAACATAGGCATGCACTGTTTAGACAATTATACCATTGGTAATATCTCTTTACTAGCATTGGTTACTGTAAACAAGTACTTAGAGATATGGAAACGTTAAATGGTTTACAATCAAAGTATTTAGTTATAACACATTTTGTGGCACATTTGTAGGTCAGTCTGGCTACAAAAGACTTAAACTCAAACATGCTTAACCTGCAACAAGATGTGGAGCAAGTGAAAGCAGAGCAGAGCAAGGAGCAAGGCATGCTGGAAAAGATTCTGTCTCGGCTTGACACTTTGATTGCTATTCACAATCCCATAACAGAACCTATCACTGCCAGAATGATTGATAGCGAAGTCCAGACGTCCCCCGGACTATTAGAGAGGGTCTCTGTCATATCAGCTGAAAAACACGAGGGCATGATGCTATGCCCACTTAAACCACACAACAGAAATACAGATGTCTTGGGTGTCCAAGGACAGCAACACTTAAACAAAACTGAGGTAACAGAGGAGTTTTCTAGAACAAGCCCACATGTTGATCTTCAACCCACTGCATCTGATCCTAGAAGGGAATATTCAGATAGACCCCTTGTGCACGTGGAACCAGAGAAACCTTTGCAAGAAAGTGAAACCAGACAGAGATCACACGCTGATGCTTTCCCCCCACCAAAAGTCCTCAGAAGACGACAAAAGTTCTTGAATTTCAGGGGGAAAAAGAGAGCCTTGGTTCTCCCACAAAGACAACCAGTGAGGCAAAAACTGGCTTTGAAGATCTCAAAGGACAGCCAGCAGAATGAAGACCTTCTAAGTGACCAGAAAGACAGAGTAAATCCATCTTCTGTTTGTGAAAGCTGGAAAATAACCAACAAAACTGTGGCAGAGAATAACTTTAAACCTCAGCAGCAAGCCAGTGTAGCTCCAGTCAGTCAACAACTGCTAAACCCCTTCAGTATGTGGTCCCAGGACACAAACAGCTCCCAAATGATTGTGGAATACAAGATGACTGAGTGGGAACCAGTAATACCTGAAGCCAATGTCATGAGAGAAGGTGGCCTCTGGCAGCTCTTTGACTTTAATAATGACTCAGAATAAGTCCTAAGTTCATATACATTTAAGAAGTGCTATGTTTAGTTTCCTGGGCATGTATTAGTTTAAGTAAGATGAACTTCGTTCTGTAACTTTATTTTTTGCAAGACATTCATTGGCACATATTAATATATAATATATAAATTCATCTTAACAGAACTAAATATTCTGTTGTGTTTTACTTGGTTAACATGTTATGCAACATAAGTAAGTCTATGTAACATAAGTATTAACATTAAACACATTTTGAAACTCAGGCTTGTCTTACCAACTTTCACATATTATATTCCTAATGTTTATATAGCAGAACAGTTATGTTTATAACAGTACAATATGTTTTGTATGTTTGTAAAGACACGTTATTGTGTTGAAAATATTTTAGACAACCTGCGCATAATACCAAAAGGTAAGACATTTTAAGATTACTTAGAATGTGAAAAAGTTTGCAATTGTTATGCAATGCTTAAGAAATGTGTTTAATAAATTGTAAAAACTTACAGTTTGTGCACTTCAAGGCAATAACTATAACTAATAATGCAAAAGAAGTTCACTCATATTTCGGCACAGCTTTTGTTTGACAAAGTGGTAGTGGTAAAATAAAAAGACAAATTTAAATTAGCTAAAGCAGCATTATTTAAAATAGTTAATATACAATTCTGGACTATTTCTGGAAATTTTAGCGTCTCTATGTCATACAACACATGACGTGTAAAGCTTCAATCCATTTTAAACAGGAAATTACCATCAGTAAGAGATGCTGTTGTCATTCATCTACCAGATCTGCAGGAGGAGGCATGAGTCCACGAGGGTTCATATTTGCCACTAAACACACATCGTAACTGTCGTGCATCAGAGCCTGTTTCGCCACTACGGTCCACAAGTTATCCCATGGGTCCAACTGCAGGATGTCTTTGGTGATGAGATCGTGACGATCTTGGAAAAAGGAAGCATTTCAGATGTATAATAATTTCCTGTTCCTATATTTATCTATATAGCTAAACATAAACAACCACATTTTGTGTTTCCCAATGTTCCTCAGGTGTCATTTACAGTGACTTAGTAAAGTTGAAGGCCTGCGTATTGGTTTTACTGACGACATGGTGAATACTATTCAATATATACCTGCTCCTTTATAATATCCACAGACGTATATCTTCCCCTCAACCACGCCGGCGTTTGACGCAAAGCTGCGCAGTGATAGGAGAGAATATGGCAATGGTGGACCATCTCTCCAGAAATCTCCATCTGGGTTGTAAATCTCCACCGCGTTGAGACAGTGACGCGACTGGCCACGATCTACACCTTCACACCCGATCCCACCTGCGGGAGCGAAATGCGAGTACGTGAACCATTGCATTGTACTGACTGCTATTGAAAGCTCGTATACGGCTTTCTAATAAGTTACATACAGGGCAATCCCACTCTTTGGGAACATAAGCCCATATAGGACTGTTTTTAAACGTAAGAACATACAGGGCTGAGTAAGATCGTCACACTCTCACCCATTACATAGATTTCCCCATTGAGTGCGACCGCACTGCAGCGGTACTTTGAATATTTCATTGGACCGAGTTCACTCCACTTGTTGGTTTCTGGGTCGTATTCAAGCAGGCGGTTACTCATGCGGTCAGGCTCGTCATCTGTGCGGTATGACTGTCATTCATGAGACACGGCAGAACAGGTGCAGCAGAGAGAGGAGAGAAAGCAATAAACTGGCTTAGGCACTGTGATCCTGTTTTGTTTGTTTGTTTTAGACACAGAACCTGTGCAATTTTAAAGCTGCTGTGTCTTTATAGGGGTTTAAAATGTTTTTGAGGAACAGATCTGTGTTCAGTATGATCTCCTGATCTAATTTATAATAAAGATTTAACATTTAAAGGCTGGGGTTCAATGTCCTGTGAAATATCAATTTGGTTTCATTTGATTTCAACATGCATAATGAAAAATTCTTAAAGTTGCCTGCAATTTTAAACAGAAAGTGGTAGACAGGCAAAGTTACAGATTGCAGCTGTCAGGTTTCCAAGTTTAATTTCCATGTTTAATTAGCAATTTCCTTTACTATGAGAAGTCTCTTGAATTTGAAAATGAAAGTAATACACTATCAAACTGCACTATGAACATGACTAATTTGCATTTTTTTTTGTAGCTCACCTGTGGGGTCCGTCCTCCAAGCACATACAGGCGGCCCTTCATCCGAACTACACTATGATAGGCAAGGGGCATGGGCAGAGGGGCGGCACTACGCCAAGGCCCACCGTGTAGAGACCAGCGCTCAACACTGTTGGTGATGAGGAACTGGTTTTTCAGCTTCATCTGACCACCAATCAGATACAGGTTTTCTCCCAGCGAGCTCAGGGCATAAGAGTCACGATACTCTGCAGAGCTCAAGTGTTTCCAGCTGCCCTGGGCTTCCTTGTTGTACCTGACCACCAAACACCAAACATACAATCTGAGTATTTTCAAAATAATGTCAATTTAAAAGGTTTATAATGCATATAAGAATTTTAGATGTCAGTTGCACAGTTTAAAAACATACAGAGCATTACTATAGTTTAAACCAATTACATGTAAATTTCGACGTTTCTTTCTTTCTGTCTTGCCATCTTTCGAGCTCCCAGCTCTCCTGACACAATAACTTGATTCTTCTCAGTCACTACCCCGGCGCAGACACAACCAAGTGCATCACCGTATCTCGGGGAGGTAATGAAAAGTGTTCGGCCGGTGTTGGGCGCGTAACAGAAGCTGCGCTCAGAGTAGCTTCCGTAACGTGAGCGTATCCCTCCGCCGTCATTACCGATGCAGAGCAGGAGATCGGTGGTCTCCATGCCATAGCGCAGTTTCAGTCGACGAGGTGGAGCGTCTGAATCCATGCTCGCTGTTTCAACTGCCTGTTTCATTATCTCAAGACATTCAGCATCAGCTAACAGCGCTGTGTTTCGTTTCAGTGCCTCCTTCAGGTAATCTACACCCACCAGTGGAAGACGGACCTTCCTCAACAGCTCTGGAAGGTGCCTGATACGGTTCTCCACCTCGAGTCCTACAGCACCTGGGCGGTGCTTCACCCAGCGCAGAACCACATCCAGAATGCTTTCTTCCCGTGAAACATTGAGGTCATCAGAGCCCAGCAGAGCTCCCAGCTGATGTGCCTCCAACTCCAAGACCTCCTCACTGAGGCACACTTCGGTGAAATGTTGTCGTACGTAGCGCTGAGCCTGGTCAGCTAACTCCTCTGCCCCAAGATCTCGAGCATAATAATAAATGCCCAGGCAGTTAGATGTATCCATGTTGTCAATCATGTAGACATGACAACGGCTAAACACATCATCCATCTGTAGAAGAAAAGCTGCAACAGAGATGCCCTGCACATTGGCTGCAGTGAGGAGAAGATTGGAGCTGTACATGTATTCCAGCAGAAGAGCCAGGCTTTGGGCCGGCATGTCTCTTAGGACCACCTGACGGTTGGTTGACTCACGCAGGCCGCAGGTGAACATGACCCGAAAGTAGGGGCTGAACGCAGAAAGCACCGCACGGTGGCATGGGAAACTGACACCCTCGGCTATCAGAACCACGTCTGTTAACTGCTCAGCCTCCCGCATGCGGTTTAGCTGTTCCAACAGCGCCAGGCCATGCTTTGCTTTCAGATCCATTTTAGATCCTGTTGTTTTTTTATCACTTAGAACTTAAGGTTTATGCTAAACCCAAACACATCCTGAAAGTCCTTCAGGTTTATCTAAAGAGATAAAACACAAATATTAGCCACCGTCAGTTAGATAACACTGTAACTTGCAGCAGCATGTTAATGCGTGCCTCTGCGCATGCATTAAATGCATAAACTCTGACCTAGTTTTAAAACATCCTCTTAATGAATCTCTTAATGAGAGTTCTTAATAAAATCATTTTGCAGCAATAATTTGATGTTTTTCTAACAGTTTGCAGTCAGTGCTTTTACAGTTGAATGACAAAACAGTGTTATATAAGTTGTAGTAAAGGCAACAGAGAAGCAAACATGCAAGTCTATTGCGTTATATTAGCACATGCATCGATGAGTCGTACCAGATTTCTGGCTTCCTATGGTTCTTGGCCTCAGGCAACAGTTTGTCCATTACCCACATTCGACACAAACACTGCCTTGCGTCTAACAGTAAACACTGGGAGGGGGGAGCTGTGTGCGCAACCTCCTGCGACCGTTCCCTCTAAGCAACAGGGCTAATTATAGATCTTGATTTGTGAAACTGCCGAAGGGAGGAGACAACAAAACTATAAAACAAATATTCCTGTGTCTGGCAAATGGAACATAATTAATGCTATAGCTTGTGTAGAAGGTTGTCTGTGACATTTGGAACAGTGACTTTTCCACAGTGTTTATATTTTTATATTTCTG